>CM075021.1:2884506-2897577 GCA_037576675.1 Pangasius sanitwongsei | reverse complement strand
GCCAAGTGATTAGGACACCTGATTCTGATCATTTGGATGGGTGACCGAATACTTTTGGTAATATAGTGTATATATAAGTGTGTGCAATCAGTAATCAGGTGCTCTTGAATGTGAGCGTGACTGTGATTGATGGGAAATGGAGCTTGGATCAGCCATGTTGTAATGCTGTGGCGGATTCTGGGAAACCATGGCAGAGTCAGTGCTGTTCATAACCAAGTGCGAGCTTAGTAAAGATCCATTTGAATGCCTCTCCACATCGTAATTCCTACTCGGAAAGTCAGCATTTTTGAGAGCTCCGACTTCTCTAAATTGCGATTCCGTGATATTATTTCAACATGTTAGATCGCTCATAGTGAAAAGTAAGAAGAAATAAGTGTGATTTGAGGGTTTTAAGCCATCTTTTGAGTTTATATTTGAAATTGCTAAATACTGGGTGATACTTTGATCATTGAAATGTTAATTTGCTTACTGCAAGATTTTTTTTGATCAAACTGCTCTTTCATGTATTTTTTATGAACAGTGAAATATCACAGAAATAAATTAAGCACTAACCAAACAACTCTTTAATTCCAGTTTTTGTAGACAGCAACAGAAGAAGAGAGAACACAGCCCCTCAATGCACCTCTATTTCTAACATAAGACAGCTAAGTTCCCATGAACACTCTAATGTGGGAAGTAAGAGGTTCCCAATAGGAAAATTCAGTTCCCAGTTGTCATGACCACAGCAAGTACATGGATTGTTCATTTATGTCCAGTTGGACATGACATTGTAAGAGTTAATTTAACACCAGGGTTTTTTTTATACATACTCTAAGTAGTCTCATGCATTTAAATGTACTGTAACTATGAAGGTCATTAGTATTATGGTACCTTTTAGTGTCGGATTGCTTTCCTCTTTGAACCTCCCCACAAGCCCATAGTGTCATATCATTCATAATCTTTCGCAAATAATAATTTCTGTGTTTTTTTTTTTTATTTTTGGCGTTAGCTGTTTTGTCTAGGAGAATAAATCAGTATGTTTCTATGAATGATGCAAGATAAAAATGAAGAACTAGACAACTTACCTGAATTTGTTATTGAAAGCTACCCACTGAAATGTGAATTTAATATGAACTTTCTCTTACACACATTACATAGGTTGTAAAAATTACATATGCAAAAAAAAAAAAAAACACTTTCCATGATATATATTATGAGTTCTTATGGACACGTCAAATGGTGTCCTCTCAACCTCTAAAACAGGGGTTCCCAAACATTTTTAGGCAAACAAACCCAAATAGACTTTCTGAGTTTTCTGCAGCCCCAAGCCTTGATCACCCTTTCTTTTTTATTCCACATTTATAATTTAGGACTATTGTAATATATGGACATTTTATGTAAGGAATAAAAAACAATGGAGTGTGTTGTTATACAAAAATAATCAATGCCGTGGTGGTGTGATATGACCTGACGTGAAGCAGAAAGGCCAGGTTTATACTTGAGGCATGACATTCTGAGCATGCAGAAAGAGCGGCAACATGACCGGCATTGTTCACACACTTGCTTATGTATCTTATCTTTATCTTATCTTTCAAAATATCCCAGTTCATCCAAGTCGAACTGTAAAATATTTAACGAATTCATGTACAGCAACGAGACTTGCCAAATCCAACGACAACCCTGTTTATCTCAACACTTTCTGCTGTCATTGTGATTGTTGTCATGAGCTGCAACTCAAATTAAACATTATGACCTTTATGACATTTAGAATTATTTACAAACGTAGAAAATCCAGAAGACCATATGTAAATCAAAGGATGCCATGTGGGGTCACGGCCGCCAGTTTGGAAACCCCTGCTCTTAACCAACGGTTTTTTTATTCCTAGAAATTCACAAGAGAGCAGGTTTCTCCTAGGTGGAAAAACTAATGAGCAAAGAAAGGCGAGGAACACGAAATTATGTAACTGTTAGGTGAGGCTGGCTAATTGTATCTGGCAGCTTGTCGATTTGGTGTAGAAAAACAAGGTGGAGGTTAAAGTGGTTGATTAGGGATGTAGAAGACTGAATCAGAGGGCTTGTGTAAATAAGTGGTGCCTCAGCTGAAAATCTGTATGTACTGCTGAGCTGTGAGGACACAGCAATGGCGGACGACACACTGAGAGGTCCCACACAGAATGGGTGGAGTTTGCATCTGTGTGTTTGAGTGCAAGAGAACATTTGTGTGTATGTGTAAAAGCCTATACTAATAGCAAATAATATTATTTTTGTAGTTTTTTATTTGTATGGTACAAATTAATAGTCAACACTGTGTATGCACATGTACTTGTACTTATATGTGTGTGTATGTTTGTGTGTGTGTGTGTGTGTGTTGACGCAGACAGGTTGTCGTGAGTGGATGGCAAATGAAAGGGATGCTCAGGTGGCAGTCAGTGCCTGAAGGAACTCTCAAAATAAATTGTGATCAGTGATGCATTTTCCTTCACACACATACACACGCACACACATACACACACAAACATACAGAGAGAGAGAGAGAGGACAACAGGAATAGGGGAGTAGGAGAGAAGCAGCGTCATGCATTTATTTCTGCCTAAAAATATAATTTGTTAAGAAAATTAAGCACATTTTATGAATCTTTTACTTATGTTTTTATGTGCAAGGCACCGGGCTACAGTATTTGTGACACAAAGATGAATTAATTTACATTTTTAACCCCCCTCAGCTTTGCACACCTGGATCCTGATTTTTTTTTTTTAGTCTTGTCACAGATTCTCAATCAGATTGAAGTCTGGGCTCTGACTGGACCATTCTACATATTCAGGTTCTTGGTTTGAACCACTCCAGTGTAGTGTTGGCTTTATGCTTTGTGTCTCTGTTCTGTTGTGAAAGTCTTGCAACTTAGCAGACTGGAACAGGTTTTCTTCTAGAATTGCCCTGTAATTAGCTCCATCTATCTTACCCTCAAACCTGACCAATTTCCCACTCCCTACTAATGAAAACCATCCCCACAACATGCCTCTACCACCACCATGCTTCACTGAGGGGATGGTGTTCTCAGGATAGACCAAATGTAGCACTTTGAAAAAGTTCAATGTTGGTGACCGGAGAACCTCTCCAGCAAGCTTTTGGCAAACTCTGAGTAGGATTTTTTTTTTTTTTTTTAAATAATGGCTTTATTCTTGCCAAATATTGTCCTGTGAACAGATTCTCCCAACTGTGGTTCTCTCCAGCTCCTTCAGAGTTACCCTTGGCCTCTTGGTTGCTTCTATGACTAACACCCTCCTTACCCAGTCACTGATTTTTCAAGGATAGCTTCTTCTAGGCAGAGTCATTTTAGAAAAATCCGGGGGGGGGGAGATACTTATGCAAGGTATTGTATAACACATTGAATGGTTGTATGATATCAAGCTTGAGTGTTATATTTTTAATATGAAATTTATATTATATTAAAAAACAGTTGAACAACAGCTAAATTGTTGATCAGTACAGTTGACTGCCATCCCTGTGTTCAAGACTCACTCTGACCACCTGTCATGTAGAAAGAATTAGAAACAAAGATAAATCCTGTATGTGGAACCTACAGGCATAGAAAAAGGTTCAGTGCAAAAGTGATGGTGTTTCTTACAACAGGGATGTAAAGAATCTTGAAGCCAACAGAACACAGCTTGGGTATTTTTACTCACAGTGCTAGGAGACTAATAACATGCAGCTATGTTTAGCTGTATACCATTATAGCATCTGCCTCTAATAGTTTTTTTTACATGTTTAATATATTCCAGCATTTCATTTGAAAATGATACTGCATTAATGACAAGGAGTGAATTCCAAAGCAGAACTTAGAGTTATATCATGGTAGTGAATTGAAAGCAGACCTGCTAGCTAACCCGAACTACCCTTTAAAACCAGCTATTGCATCTGACTACATTGCACACATATCCTCCTGTATTCACACACACACACTTTTCAGGGATCTGTTTCATACTGAGAAAGCAACTACTGATGCCTTGGGCACAGAGCCCATCTGGGGTTGACTGACTGGACTGATGTTGGTAAAAAAAAAAAAAAGCCTATATTTACCTCAAACACCAGGAGGAGTTTCCTGTAATAGTCACACCATTTGTGCTATTCATGCCAGCTGTGCTATTCTTTCCTTTTTTTTTTTTTTTTTTTTGCTTTATCCCTGAACCAGTCCCTGAAATATTAATTCTCTCAATTATTTCATACAAATGAGAATGAGAGCCCCCCAAAACTCTGATCTACCATAAAAACCTTTTTAAAAATGATAAACCTGATGATTTGTTGTGTCCATATTCCATGTTTTTGATGAACGACTCCACTCGGAGGTAATAAATGAGCTGAGACTAATGTTAAGCTACTTAATGTGCTCCTCATATGCTCCTATTTCTCACCTGTACAGTTGTAATTATGAATTCCTTGCTTCCCAGTGTCCCACTAATGTTAGTTATTTTGGGATCATCCTGATATTTTCCTCTATTGTAAAAATATACATAATCTGATGGTCATGCATGGTTTTATCAGTAACTACTAAAAGTATTTTTTTGTTTAGAGGATTAAAAAAATCTTTCCTTGGACAACTGAAACTTTACGCAGCATTCAACTACAGGTCATAACTCGTAAGTCCTGACCTCTGGCCAGGAAAAATGAAGAAAATGCCCCCTCAACTCGGAATTGCTTCTTGGAAACTCAGGATGGTCTCTTCGGAAGTGTCATCAAATCACCATGGCTGCTCACAGCATCAACAGTAAGCAAAGCAGCACTTCTTACCTCTTAATGAGTTATACTGTATATGCAGTTATTTGCTTTAGATCAATCAAACTACAGATAGCTTGTTAAATCTATAACACTGAATATACAGTTTGCTGTTTTGAGAAGGAAAATATACATCACGTAGTTAGCTGGTATCTTGTTGTTAACAAAAGAAGAACAGGGAGTTGTCCATGTTTTTTCCCACAATGCAGCTCAAATGCTGTATTTGAATTACCTCCCACTTCCGAGGTAATTCAAATACAGCATTACTTTCCTCTGAAAGGATAAAGGAGATGTTGGGAACTTGTATTTGCAATAATTTGAAAACCACATGAAGGCATCGTAAAACCAACAATACATTTATAACTCAATTAATCTGGAAGTATCTCTAGGTCATGAGGCTTGTGTGAATCTATGTATCAGCAGCAATGTGAGCTGTCAGCACTTTTAATTATTGTTGCCTTTTCACGTATAAAGTGAGTGTTTGCCATGCAAAGCATTTATTTGTAGGCATTGGCCACCCTCACATGTAGCTGAAACACCATTGGCAGAAAAGGAAAATCCAACATGTGCACTGTCTAATCTCCCATAAATGTTCATTTACAGTATTTTCATTCTCTTCAAATCATTGATATGATATTTCATCTAGGAAATATTATATAAATATTGCAAATATTGCAACAATATAAAATATTATTCTTTAAAATCTTAGGAGATGTAATAGTTAATCTCACTTTTGTTTTGTGAAGATATCTATTTTTTCACAAATGTTTCTCCTAAAATACAATGAAACCAAAAATTATAAGACAAGGTATTTTTGAGAGGAAAGGATTAAAACAGAGAGAAAGGCCATGCTTCGCATCAACAGGATTTGAACATGGGCAAACCCTGTACTGCTGCACCACTCAGGGACTCGATGAATAACACTAAAATACGCATTTATTGAGCTAGGTAATTTTCAATACCTCTTAGGCAGAGCAAATGTTCACTGCTAAATGAGAACTGCTTTTTTGATGAAGTAATGTAATTTTAACTTAAAACTCCTATATTCAGTCTCCCATGTCCAATCTTTTGACTGGTAGTGTATAATTGAGCAGTTTTGACTGAAAGGGTTCACCTGAACTGTTCACCAATGTCAAGCACCAATATCAGCCCTGGATCAGTGATAAGGGGTTAAGTGTCTCATTCTCTGCCTGTCATAGACACACTCACTCACAATTCAATTTAAGAGGGATATCTCTGTGTGACATCTTTAGCCATGACCTCTGCTCTGGCTAGATTAAATATGGACAGTGGCTTAAAGCTCAGCATAACTGGGTCTCTCTCTCTCTCTCTCTCTCTCTGTATGTATATGTGTGTGTGTGTGTCTAGCTAAGCTGCAAGCTAAATAAAGATGTCCTATAATGAGTAAATAAAAGAGCAGGAGTAGATACTATTAGCTTCTCTAGACAACACTGGAGCTGCAGGTCCTGCTACCAGTCCTGGTCTGCTCTCGCCTGATGACAGCTTGTTCCCTTGAGATCCATCATTTCTGTCAGAACAGGGCCATCAGGAAATGCACAGGCTTCAGGCCTGTCAGTGGAGACTTTCACAAAGAACAGACGTGAACTGAGAATATTTAGGATGGTCAACAGAAAAGGTTTCACATTTACGTATACATATACACCCACACATAGAGTATTTCACCTGTTATGCTGAGGACCAGGGGCATGGTGGCTTAGTGGTCTTGTACTTCTGGGCTGGGGGTTTGAATCCCGCCTCTGCCCTGTGTGCATGGGGTTTGCATGTTGTCCCCGTGCTTTGGGGGTTTCCTTGGGGTACTCTGGTTTTCTCTGCCAGTCCAAAGACATGTTTTGAAGGCTGATTGACATTTCCAAATTGTCTGTAGTGAGTGTGTGTGCAATTGTGCCCTGCGATGGGTTGGCATCCTCTCCAGAGTGTCCCCTGGGATAGGCTCCCAGTTACTCCAGGTGGGAGAAAGTGAGGCTCTGATCTGCTTAACTAGGGCACAAACACAGCAACGCATTAATCTCATAAATCAATCATTTAATTTATATAGTTGAGACTTTCCCTTTATTGACTTATATGTATTCCTAGATAGATCAGTACTGTGCAGAAATTAATAAAACAGACTGTGCAAATTATTAGGAGATAAAAATAAAATAATTATAAGCATCAACACCACAAAATGTGAAGGTGCTAGTTTGTGCAATATCCCAAAGCCGATGTCACAATCTCTCAGCCCTCCAGAAACTCAAACTCACAGAATCCTTGGCTCAAAAACCACACCCACTCCCCATTCAAATTCACCAGCAGTCTAATGCTGCATTCATGGTGCCTTGTAAGTGGTAATTTGTAAGTTGTAATGACGTCCTTTCCCACCTCAGGACGTTCAATGTGCGAGGTGTAAAAAAAATCATGGATGCCTCCACTAAAGCGTGTCTTTTGTTTGCTCTGTCATAGCACATAAATCTCATAAAAGGCTACTTTAGATGCACCTTTAGAGTTATGGGCTATTGGTACTGTTCTACTATAGTGAACTTTAAACATTCTTGCAACACTTTGGACTGAAATTGCAGAACAGCAACAATAGTGGACAATAGCATGTAGCGTTAGCAGCAAGCTAGCCAGCTAATGTTACTTATATGAATGATATCTCTAATGTTGATCATTACCTTCTCAAAACAGTGATTAGTATGGCCAGTGTTACAGATTTAACCAAGTACTGTGTCTGTATATTAATTTATCTAAAACCAATACTACTAGTTTAAAAAGTAGAGAACGGGTACTTTACACTGTTCACAGCACGCGTGGCCATGTTGATTTGACCTCACGCCTTAAACGTGAAAGAAACTTGTAGTAGAGAAGACTATCCCAAGTTTATGAGTTGAAATATCAAGTTGATGGGTGATTTCTTTGGTGGCTTTTACTGGTTGGAGATGGGGAATTACAAGCTGCAACCTCGCCTCGAACGCAGCATAATTACTCACATCCATTGTCCATGTGCCAGACAGTGTGTATATATACTGCTTAGTGTTACTAGTTCATTGCCAAGTCTTATTTGTGCTTCCCCCATCTTTCGTTTCATATTTTCTCTGCTAGATGTACTGGTTTTGCCTGATTTACAGACACTGCTTTTGTACCATTGTTCTTGTGTTCTTTGTTAATAAACACTGCTTCCTTCTTTAGGAACCTGCAGTCATCTCTCTTCTGACGTCACAGTATGACATAAGACTTGGCTGTGTCATGAAGATTCATATTCACTAACCAAAGCCATAGCAGTTCAGGGAAGACTACTGGTCCAGGAACATTCGCAGCTGTCCACTATTGAAGCTCATGGCTTACCTTCCTTTCTCCTACCATAGTCAGTTTAACAAGACAGCGTTCCCTCCTCAACAGGAAAGATCTATTCTATCTACTAAATAGCCACTGAATAATGTCTCAGCAACTGCTTTTCCCCATTTCCCTGAGCTATGTATGCATCACTTTTTTATTTCTCTTTTGATAGCTGAGGCTCTTCAGTGGGAAAATGTTGTTTGGTACATAGGCAGGGAGATGATAAAGAATTTTTAACTAAACGTTTTAATACTATTTTGACCACCCACAAGAAGATCCAATAGGGATTTGTTATTATCTCTTTATCAGACCTCTCCCACCCCAGAGTTCTCCTGAACCAATGCAAGTTGTAGGTCTTCATCTATCTCAAGAGGAGAGACAGCGACTCTAATAGGGTGGCATTTGTCTCTGCTGTGGTCAATCTGACCACCTTTCTCTGAACCTGTAGAGACTGTACATAGGAAAGCAAATGCTTGGCCAATGACCCCTTTGTCTTTCTATTGTCTGGATACACTATGATCAAAGGTATGTGGACACCTGATCATTACACCCATACGTGGCCTTTCCTGAAACTGTTGCCACAAAGTTTGAAGTACATAATTGTCAAGAATCTCTTTACTGTCTATAAGAAGTCTTAATGTCTATACTATCACATTAGGATTTTCCTTCATTGAAACTAAGGGGTCAAGCCAAATGCTGTTCCAGCATGACGATGCCCCTATGCACAAAAAGGTCATAGATAACATTTTAATATATTTCTTGTCATCCCCAAAATGGCATCACACACATCAAGAAGGTGCTAACCCTTGAAAGTCTCCTTCAATGAAAAGAAAGTGTGTGAATTCCACCAGTCTCCATCAATTCAAAATGAGATTCCATCAATCTCAATTTTGGGGCACTGAATCAGTGCTGAGAAGCTTACCATGTGTGGTAAAGTAGAAACAATTCAGAAGTGGCCCAGTTCTGCCAGTATTATGGACTTGCAATGATTTCTGGGGTTAACAAATTTCTATATAGCATTTGCCATCCCTCTGACCTCTCTCCTCAAGGGAAATTCCCACAACTTAACAAGGAATGAATTGGTTGACAAGGCTTTTTACGTCCTCAGCACGTCTTCCACCATAGCACCCACACCAACAGCACACAGATCCCAAAATTTCCATTATTGTTGAGGTAGATGCATCTGAGGTAGGGGTAGTGGCTGTTTGGTCCCAAAGATAGGGAATCCCCTCTCCCATGATGTACCAAATAGTTTATTTCTCACATAGGTTTTCCCTGGCGAGAGAAACTACAATGTTAGTAACACAGAACTCCTGGCCATTAAGCTGTCTCTTAAAGAGTAGTCATGCACCCATTTGTTAGTAAATGTGGCTTATTTCTTTTTAACCTGCAATCGTCTCCTGCCTTATTTCACAGCCTGACATCTGAACAACTGAGAACAACTCAAAGGTAGAAAACGTTCATAAATCGTGTGCTCATTGCTTGATTCTGTGTTAATTTGTACCAGAGGCAACAGATTGGTATGGTGGTTAAATCTGCTGCAGCAGCAGTGGAAATATATCCAATTAATACAAATGCATTTATTTTCATCAGCAAGTGGCCTTCATTCCCAGAAGTGACACACAGGCCACCATGTACATCAGAGAACAGAAGAAATGAGATGGTAGTAAAGCATGTCCCTACACCTGAGAGTGACATCTGTTTGTCATGCTGGTGCTTCATGCTTGGTGAATTAGACATGTTCACTTAGCAGTCGTTCTGCAGAGTGACTCATTCCCATTAGTCACAGTCACACACATTTCACTCCCTTTCCCACTCATTGCCTTCTGTTTGCTGCACCCAGGACAGTCAGGATAAGTCCAACTCTGTCAGCATAACATAAACATATTTGTTGATTTTACTACATGCTGGTGGTCAGAAATGGTTGATTCTGTTGTATAGCCAGATGGAACCAGATGTTCTGCACCTCAGCATGCTTTCATCAAGAATGCTTACTGAATGATCTCACCTCAGGGAATGGAACATTGTGCACCCTGAGTGTCTCTGGTAAAGACTGAAAAGAGCAACAGCTCTCTCTCTGTGTCAGCTATTGAGAAACATGTAATAGGGCTCAGAGTAATACCACTTCTCAAGCTCTCTCAGTTGATGGCACTAATGGATTCTCTCCTTTAACAGGACAGAGAGTGAGAGGGATGGGAAGACAGAATAGAATGGGGGGAGGAAATGAATATTAGAAAGTAGTGGAGGTGAAGGGGAGCCAGAAAATGAAGTTAAATAAACTTAAATGAAATGAAGATCTAAAAGCCTGGAGGGAAAAATGAAGGGAATGATGAAGGCTGTGTGTCTCCCACTAAGTGATGTTTGAATTGTACTTGCCTTAGTCAGCAGCGTGCTGCCAGTTGCCTTGGAAACAGGAATCCCAGAAGTTCACCATGGCCGGTTGCCTTTGACTCCTAGGATGACACACACCAGATCTGTGACATTGGAGTAACATCCAGAGGCACACACTGCATTTATGTCAGGTATACATCACCAAAGTGTGCCGTATTAAAGGAGAAGAAACTCTTTCAGTGTTAGGCTGTTTATTGCATAATTGTTTTATTTACATAACAGGAGTGTAACTCAGTGAGATAGCTCAATATCACTGAGAATCTACCACATTAGTAGAATTTCTAATAAAGCATTACAGCATTACTACACACCCATGTCTTGCTGCTGTCACTGATTAGGCATCTTGTGATCCTTCTATCCAAAGTAGCAGTTTCAGACATCTGGTCAAAGGTTAGGAGGTTGAAGTGGGAGTGTATGTTTTATATTTTAGTGGGGACCAAATATCCCCATAAGGGTACATTTTCCACTTAAATCTTAAAGAAGTCTACAGATTTTTATTTACAAAAATAAATAAACTAAAAGAGCCAAATTATTTCCTTTTGGATACTAGGGTTTAGGTTAGATTTGGATTTAGGCATAGCGTTAATTATTTAGCTGAGTTAACAATTACATATGTCAATAGAAGGTCCTCAGAGGTAAGAAAAGAGAGAGAGGGAGAGAGTCATCTACAAATCCTTTCAGGACTTTTGAATTTGGGGTCCCTGAATTTAAAGAGGGAGCCATTGCTTAGCAACAGCACAGAGTGCTGAAGAAATGAACACCAGTGGCCAGGTGAGAAATACCTCTCTCTTAAATAATATGCATTATTTCGTAAGATTTGCACACAATTCAACCACATTCTGTGCGAAAAACCTTGCGTGTTATGTACAAATGGTGTGCGTGTTATGTACAAACAATGCAATGTTTGCCATGAATATATGAAGGAGAATTGCTTAAAACATGAGAGTTCGGTGGAGAAATGTAATTGAGGCTAACTGCAGTTCTTGTTTTGTATGTGATTTTGTCCAAAAATCAAAAGCAGGTGTAAAATAGAGACATGCATGTTGCTCAGAGTTGTGTAACCAGTGTTGCCAGGTGTGCATTTTTCCACAGAATTGGGCCACTTTTGAATTGCTGACAATATTTATTTATTTATTTATCTATCTATTTATCTATCTATCTTTAGTAACTGCTTTATTCTGGTTAGGGTTGCAGTGGATCTGGATCATATCCCAGGAACACAGGGCACCATGCACACATACACACACACGCACACACACACACATACAATCACTCATTCACACCCAGGGCCAATTTAGTGTAGCCAATCCATCTACCTGCATATTTTTGGATGGTGGGAAAGAAGCAGAGAACGCAGAGGAAACCCACGCAGACATGAGAACATGCTAAACTACACACACGCAATACCCCAAGCTCATGGCTGACCTTTTCTACCACAGCTCTATGGCTGACCTTTTCCACCACTTCACAGCAGCTTTTTAAAATACAATTTGTGCCTCACCCAGAGAACATTTAGTAGGCACACCTTATTAAATTTAAAGCTATTTCAACTCAACAGTATAATCCTTATAAAAAAAATTGCAGTTCTGAAAATACATCTGCTGATGCTTCTGGACATATCATCAATAATGTTCCAAGAATCATCAGGTGATTTGAGTCTTTCAACATCATACACCCTTCTCTCAGGCTCCAGCTTGTGTCCTGGTGCCTATCTCGCTACTGTCCCCATGGCTCTGCTCTCTTGAGCCACAGTCATCGTGAGACTTTCTCCTGCTTCAGTGATATTATGGATTCTTCGCTTCTCCACTCCCACGATGCATGGGCCTCTGGACAGAGATGAGATAAGGCATCTGACCTTTATTGGAAAGCGCTATGCCCTCCAGCCTCCCTTCTGGCAGTTGCTGACCAGATCATTTCAAGCTTTCTCTCAAACAGCTCTTCGACGAGGTCTTCCCAAGGGACTCTGAACTCCAGCAGGACAAATTATTTGGTGGATTCAGACAGCAGCAAAATGTCAAGGTGGTAGTTGCAATGTGACTAGAGAACTTCAGCTGCCACTCAAGGTCTACCAATATCTTCCAGTCTCTTGCAGAGATCAGAACTGCTGCAGATGTTTTCACTGGGGAAGAAGGTTGCTCACCAGGTGATGGTGTCCTTGGTGTCTCTTGGCATGCACGACTCCTGAGCTGATGGCTTCTGCAATGGCCTTCATGACCTGATTGTACTGCCAATAGTAGCCTCCCTCTCCTAACAGCTTAGGATATAGTCCAGGGTTCCAACTTGCACCACAAGTGAAGGCAGTAACTGTTGCCAATTATACAAGTTGAAGCCTAGCAATTTAGCAGTTTAGGTTAACATTAGTAATTCTCCTTATACATAAATTTGCATGAAATTTCCTGCAAGAAGCTTAATATATATACAGTCAGGCCTGGAAGTTTTTGTGATTTTGTCTTTATACACCACCACAATGGATTTGAAATAAAACAATCAATATGTGATTGAAGTGTAGATTTCAGCTTCCTTTTAAGAGGTTCCACAAAAATATGGTATTTACCATTTAGGAATTACAGCCATTTTCAGCAAAGTACCTCCATTTTC
>CM075021.1:2862727-2874916 GCA_037576675.1 Pangasius sanitwongsei | reverse complement strand
CCATTGTGGTGGTGTATAAAGGCAAAATCACAAAAACTCTGTCATTGTCCAAATACTTCTGGACCTGACTGTATGTTTATATAGATATACAAATAGACAAATACTTATAGACAACTATTTATTTCTGTGTTTAGGTGGCCAAAGGACATTTTATTGACATTAGTGTTACCACTGAAGCTGTGATTTAGTTCACTGTACTTGTCAGTTGTTCCTCCTCAGAACAGTGATTGACTGTTTCAATATTTAATTTGCAGTGTTTTTAAAATTTAAAATGAAATGATGCCACCCATAAGCCACTGATGAATGTTTCATGGGTTCAGCATCATTCTGGTGCTGGCACACAACAAATGTTCCTGGGTGAGAAGAGGAATGGCTCAAGATTCATACATGAGTGAATTGGAAATTGGAATTCATATTACATTCACATTCATATGGAATCTGCATCATGCCCACTGATGGCGTGAGATTGGATGAGGGATGTAAGCACAGTGAATATCACATGTTTGTAAATGTGGAATTGATGCAATTCTTCTAACCTGATTATCATCATTTTATTTAGATACACACAACACATAGCACATATATTATTTTCAGGCTACACAACAATGCCATGTGATACTCTGGGGCTATGCAGATAAACAGTTGGGTGTGAATTGGTCCCAGGTGTTTCAGTGTGATGAGCACACTAATATAGCTGACATATGACATGGTTGTTGATGTATTAGATGTCATGCCCTTTGTCCTCCTACACACCCCCTTCTGTCTCTACTCATCATGGGTGTTCTGCTCTGTGCATTGGCCTTACAGAGCTGATCAATTAGTCACAGGGCTTTGTCTCTCTCTCACATACACACACACCCAAAACCTGAGAATGTTAATGCTGGAGGAAAAGTTCTCCCTTCTCCTCCAGTTTCTCATCCTCTGCCTGTGTTGGGAGGGATGTAATGCAGAATGATGGTGCCAAGATTTTTCCCAGAACTCATCTTGTTTTAGATATTTGATTATGATAACGATCGTTAGTTTGTAATCTCTTTCGAACAAGCTGTGCTGTGAGCATTCTCCCCGAACTCCTATCTGCCTCTGATCACTTCAGCACAGACTTTTGCTTCTTCTGGAGCACAACAAATATGTGTAGTACACAACCTTGAAATTTTTCCACATTTTGTAGTGTCACGACCTGGTATTGAAATTGACATAATTAGATTTACGCAATATGTCTAACATTTTAAGATGTTTTTTTTTTTTTCTTGTTACACAAAGGCTAATTAAATAAAGACATTTCAAACATTTGTTGGTTGCAAAAATATTCACCCCTCTGGGTCAATTCTTTTTAGAACCACCTTTGGCTGCATTTACAGCTACAAATCTTCTGGGCTATGTCTCATTCAGATTTGCACATCTTCTTCTTGGCAAATTTGCTCAAGCTCTGCCAAATTGGATGGATACCTTTGGTGAATAGCTATTTCAAATCTTAATCAAACTGAGGTCTGGGCTTTGACAGGCCCATTCCAATACATTCAGGTTCTTGGTTTTGAAGAATCCTAGTCTAGCTTTTGCAATATATAAGGGTTGTCTCTTGAAGACTGGAACAGGTTTACTTCTAGGCTTGCCCTGTATTTGTCTCCATCCATCTTTCCCTCAACTATGACAAGTTTCTCAATCCATGCTGATGAAAACCATCCCCATAAACATGATGCTACCACCACCATGCTTTACTACTGTGGGGATAGTGTTCTCAGTGCAGGGATACAGGATGTAGGGGTGCAGAGGGTGCTGCAGCAACCCCAACTTCACCCCAATGACTGTATTTAGCTACTATAATGTGAGTGAAAACAAGAACTAACTTATGTGTCAGAAAATTTACTGACTTTTACAAAGCTCCTACATTCAACACTCCTTCCATAAATATTAAATAAATGTCTCCTAACAGAAAACTTAACCATATCAATGATTATACTCAATAATATGGCACTCTCTGTTACTTGTTTTGTGGCTTACTATTTAGGATGATAGCATGTTTTTGGAGATATAGCTTAGCTAGAATCATTTTTTTTTCTACTGGACTGTACGGCACAGCAGTCTTCTCAGCAGTACCCTGATTAGCGTCTATTCAGCTGCAGGTATGTGTATAAAAGTAAATTTACTTCCTCTGCCTCAGATTCTTGTCTGCTCATTCTGGATAGATATGTGCCAACAATCTTATGTGTATTTTACGGCTTCTGACTCATCCACTATGTGCAGGTCTCTGTTTGCCCATAGAAGAACCTAAAAATCCCATTTACATTTCACTTGGGGTATTCTGGGCATTCATTATGAATATGTATGCATGTGCGTGTGAGAGAAAGAGGAAGTGATTTATAAGTGAGTTATAATGAGCGAAGCTGTGCCGAAGCAATGAGCCCCTAATGATCTGTACAGTTAATCAATATGAATTTATGAGTTTAGTGCACTCTAGAAGACACACACACACACATACACACACACAGTGACAAATATTGTTAAATCTTTTAAGATACAACATGAGAGTTTGTGATATGTTACCAACTTACAACACATCAAGTCATAATAAAGCCTCTAAAGTAATAAAACATTATTAAAACCATAATATAGAGATATATATAATCCCTACGCTGCACTTTGTTACTATACTTATGCTTTATTTTGGGATATTTATACTTTACTTGAGGATTGTTGAAATTGAATACTTGTTTAAAAAAAAGATACATTTTACTCATTACATTTTTATTTTGACCTCCAAAGTAGTTATTACAAATATGTCTGTCTCTTCTTTTCTTATATATCCAATGACTGTATGCTACACATACACACAACTAAATGAGTTCTGTTTAGCATTCAATTCTTCAGTGTAGAAAAGAAACCTCAATAATCATGCCATTGTTATCTGCAGTGACCTTCTCCTTCTACACAACGTAATTAAAGCTATAGCTATTTGTGTGCATCTGAATATGGATAATCCACAGTGTTGAACTTGAGACAGAGCACCCCTGGCCCAACCTTAGTAAAATGTCTCAAAGACTTGCATAAAATGAGGCGTCTCCTTTGTCTCCCTAGAAGGCATGAACTCCATCTAACTGAAAAACCATGTTAAGGACATTTTGTTAATTTTCTAACATTCACTAGCTATATTTAACTAAGCTAGCCTGGTTTTACTGTAGCTTCTAGTAATGGTAAATATTGCAAACTTACAGAGATTCGATAATGTTTTCAGGCTTTTTCAGTGTTGTTGCTTTAAAACAAAAAACAGCTTCTAACATTTTACAGTAATAAAAGTCATCCTTCACATGAAAACATGATGGTAACTACATTTTATCAGTTAAATACATTTACTTTTTTTTTCTTTTTCATACTTTTAAAGTATGTTTCGTACATTTAAAAGTAACGACTTTTTTTTTTTTTTTTTTTTTTTACTTTCACTTGTGTAAATTTTTTTGGCTGGATACTTCCACTTTTAATTTTGCCACATTATCTATTCTTTCACTTAAGTATAGATAATATGTCAAATAAATTTGAGACATGAGACTGAGAACATAAGCTAAAGCACTCAATATTATTAGTATTATCATCTAGAAGAGGATCTTTCATTTATAACCCTATAATGTAAACAAATCTAATCTGCGGATGTAATAATATATCTAGATTGCAAAGTGCATGTCACACAAAAATGAATTCATAACACCAAACATAGCAACTACATTAAAAAACAAAAACTAAAAAGGTTGTAAGACCTTGATGTAACAGTGGCTTATGTAATCAAGCAGAATACATCTATCTATGTAGATAGAGAAGATAATGTTTTGCACTGTTGGTGTCTCAGCCCCAGGAGAAGGTTGTTTGAATCTCTGGCTGTGGGTGAAATACACTAAGTCCATCCTTAAAGACTGATGCATTTTCACTGAGCACATTAAACAGCTGCCACAGAGTCTCTCAACACCCAGCGGGGCAGAAACTCGGCTGTCTCATTCCGCCTGCAATCTGAAATTAAAATTCAAATAGAACGGCGAGGCAATAAACAAATCGGTCTGTACTCCATTCAGTTGAACGGCTGTATATAAAAAGAGAGCGTTATCTCTCGTTCTCTATCTATCCAAATTGAAATTGGATTTTAAATAGAACTTGATCCACATGACAATAAACCACTGGATATGCGCTCTCTCTCTCTGTCTCTCTCTCTCTTTCTCTCTGTTTTTTGGCTTTCCTGTCTCTATTTTAACTGACTGACATTAATGTAAGTTTCAGAGAGAGAGAGAGAGAGACAAAGACACAGCGAAGTGACAGCTCAGCGTTCCTATATTGCCTGTAATTGAAGTTCCTTTAGTGTTTTGTCAATGATGGTTTTGATCAGTGGCATACATAAGATGACTAGCCTGGATGTATAGATTGGGGCTCTCTCACTCTGCCATTGTTTTTGCTTCTGGCTTTTTCATGTAGAATACACAGTGATTAAGGACCACACATGAATATACAATTACTGTGTAACTGCTCTTTTCAGTTGCTCTCAGTCCAATTAATGAAGTTGTACCCAAGTGAAAGGGGTCACCGCCCACACAGAGATGTGTGATTAGCCCAGAGCTAATGCCCGTGATGGAAATAAAGACCTGCAATCACAATCCATGGCAAAGATCTCCACTCTGGTGAGATAATGTCACAGTGAGATCTGGTTACAATGATATTTAGGGTGGAAACGAGTACAGCGATATCTGGTTGGTTGTGATGGATCTCATTGCTTGTTTATCAACACAGTATTCTACTTGTGGTTATGTTCCAACTAAATCTAACCGAGGCAGGGGTGTCATTTGGTCATGGTAAGATATGATAGCTTCCCAAAGCTTGGCTGATGGATTAAAGTGACAGTTTAAAGTGTAAAACTGCACATTGTTTTATCTATAATCAGGTACATACTGTAGTGTCTTTAATGGATTGTACACTGAAGAAGAATCAGAAACGGAATCAAATTTATTGTCCCATATGGGAAATTTGACTTGCAGCATGGCTATAATAAAATACAAAACGATTAAGAGCAAATAATAATATAATAGACAGATTACAAGCACACTAAATAAAAGATTTGTGTTCATTCAGCTATAAGAGCATTAGTGAGATCAGGCACTGATGTTGGTGAGGAGGTCTGGGGTTCAGTCGGTGTTCCAGTTCATCCTAAAGGTGTTCAGTGGGGTTGAGGTCAGGACTCTGTGCAGGACACTCGAGTTCTTCCACTCCAACCTTCACACACCTTGTCTTCATGGAGCTCGCTTTGTGCACAGGGGCATCGTCATGCTGGAACAGGTTTGGGCCTCTTAGTTCCAGTGAAGGGAAATTGTAAAGCTACAGCATTGAAAGACATTTTATACAATTGTTTGCTGTGTGGCAACAGCTTTCGGAAGAACCGAATGGTCAAGTGTCAACATACTTTTGGCCATATAGTGTAGGGAGGAGGGATTACCAATGATGTTTGTACCTCTTCACCATTCCTGTCTGTTAAAGATGTCAGAAAGTGATGTCTGCAATAATCTGGCAACTTTAATGACTCTACACTTCAATGCACTTCAATGTTTACACAAGAAACCAGAATTGTAAAGGAAAGATCTATCCCGTGATGTCAGAGTTGAGATTGTCTGACCTTGCCACACTTATTGTTGGACTTATGCCATTGTACTGCGGTTCTTTAATAAACACAGCCCTTTGTGCCCAATTGCAAGAATAAATTGATTAGCATACCTCAAGAATGAGGGTTTATTACATAAGGAAGGAAGTGTTTACCTTAATGAGTGTAAACAAAGGCACTGTGCACATATTTGTTATGCACTTTCTGGTATCATTGCAGTAGTAGGAGTTGTAGTTGTGGCAGATGTTAACAGCCACAGCAGGTACAACAATAGGTGTTAGCTCTCAGTTACTATACATTAGGTGTTAGCTGCCATAACTAACATACTGAGAGGTGACAAAGGGAATAAAGTGTCTTAGTAAGAACAGCTTCAATGAGCCATCTGGAACTGTACTGGAGGGGATAAACACCATTCGTCCTAAAGACATATCACCTCAATTGGGGTTTTGATGATGTTGCTGGAGATCTCTTTCTAAAACATCAGTCGAAAATCTCCCAGAGGTGCTTAATTAAGTTGAGATCTGGTAATGATATGCAACATCAAGCCATTTAGTGAGCCCCAGTGCCCTGCAGATGCGGGTGTGGTCATCCTGGAAAAGAGCACTCCCATCAAGTCAAGTGGAGTTTATTGTCATTTCAACCATATACAGCCAGTTAGTACACAGTGAAACGAAACAACGTTTCTCCAGGACCAAGGTGCTACATAAGACAAACACAGAACAACACAGAACTACAAGGGACTACATAAATTTATACATAAAGTGCACAAGTGCAAACATGTGCAGACAGCACAAGACAGTACAATGACTACTGGGACAGACAATGGGCACAGTAAGTCCCGGTGCAGAGCCGACCAGTACACAGTTCTATTGAAAGTGAATCTAGTGAGGATAGTGCAAAGAGTACAAAAGTACAAGTGTACAATATAAGTAGCTGAAATAGCTGAAATAGTGTAAACATAAGAGTAGCAGCCTATGTACAGTATAATAAATCAGGATAGAAATGTTTCCTCATAGCATAAAGATGATTAGTCAGAATAACTATGCATTGATTTGCAGAGCTGCCTCTCTCTAAGTCGAAAAGTTAACCCAAACTATATCGAGAAAGTTCCCCAACAAAGTTTTTTTTCTTAAGTTTTTCACCTGTAGATGTTACCTGCCTTAGTTTGATTTATGGATGAACATCTGTGTCTCAAGATATTGTCAAGAAAGAATTCTATTGTACATTTCTATCTTGGTCTCACAGTTTGGTTTGGAGCAGCTGACTCACTGTGGGACACTGTCTCATCCGCATCAGCTGGCAGCTGGTAGAGTGTGGTTTGAAAAGACATACCTGAGCAGGTCCAGCTGTAGGGGTGTGTGTGTGTGTGTGTGTGTGTGTGTGTGCGTGTGTGTGTTACAAAAGAAGAGTGAGAAAAGTACAAACAAGGGTAAGCATGATGGCACTATCTCAACAGTGACCCATCAGTGATGTTTTCTTTCTCCCAGACTGACATTTCATCAGATTCAGGGTATTGATAAGTTAGCACAGACACCCTATTGTACCTGCTCAAAGTTTCTGCTGCTGATTTTTATTTCACCTTTGGCCATTGCAGCTCCCCACAAACACTAAGCAAGACAAAGGCTCTAATGAACAAATGCTTTGGGCTTAATGGTTTAGCCTAAAACACATTAGATTTGAGACTAACAGCATGCTGTTTCAGTTCCTTGGATTAGATTATCAGCTATTCAATATATATGAACATCCTGTGCATAAATGTATGAATGTTTTCAGTTGTGGATTGTAGACAGTGTAATGTCTGGTTAGATCTCTGTCTGCTCACTGATTCATAACTGCCTCCTCCCATGAGTGTCATTATGAAGAAACAGTCAAGAAAGGGAAGGGTGAAGGGACAGACGTCACTCATGACGTTTTTCTCTCTAATGGAACAGTCTCATTTTCCACAAGTCCTCTAATCCCCCTTCTCAATTCCTCACTCCTTTCAGCCACCTACACATCATAGCAAAGCCTCTTTCATCTATTTTCTGCCTGGGGAGACCCTCTCTCTCTCTCTCTCTCTCTCTGTCTCTCTCTCAAAGCCAAAGTATTTTGATCTTGTAGCCTATGAAAATTGAATCTAATTTAAACAAAGTCACCATCCTGTCTGTTTACTGCCTTGCACAGCATTAATGCTCAAATATCTGGTACACGTCAACTGTTCCATTTGTAATTATAATGAGAAAAATATGCAAGTGAATAATAGTCTGACTGGAAATCTCTCTGGCTAAAAGGAATAAACATATTCGCTACATGGTTGCTTTTATCTCTAAAATGGCAGAAAAACTATCCCTTATTCATTCACTTTTGGATAAATACTGATATGCAACATTATTCATTTCTTCATTCATTCATCTTCAGTAAACTCTTTATCCTGGTCAGGGTCGCGGAGAATTCAGAGACAATCCCAGGAACACCCTGGATGGGACACCAGTCCATCACAGGGCTCCATGCAAACACACACTCAGTCACAGCTTGGGGCAATTTAGCGTAGCCAGTCTGCCTTCCTGTATGTATTTGGAGAGTGTGAAGAAAACAAGAGACTCCAGAGGAAGCTCAAGATCAAAACAGTGACCCTGGAGCTGTGAGGTGGTAACGCAACCTGCTGTGCCTTTGCACTGCCCTATGTAACATATAGATATTTTATGGCAGTGTACACACTACAGAAAAATTGTATACTCATATTGTTTTGTCTCTATGTGAGTATATACATTATAACAGCTTCAATCTAGCACTAGTAGTGGTAGCGATTGCTGAGTCTTAGCCCACAAGCATTTGCATACAATGAGGGTAAGACAAGAAGGCAAGCACAGGAGAGTGCACCGAGGCTGGCCACAGCGGTGGGGCTCCTGCATTCCTGTTCTTCAAAAGAAAAGAAAAAGAAGTTTAGAAAAAGAAACTCCAAATTTGTCTAAAATGCCTGACAATGCCTCTGGGCTCTTTCTTGGGCACGGGTAGGTCATGTGGCGAGTGTCATTCTAAAGCTACTTAAGAGCTCTTTTTTAACAGTTATAGCTTGGTAACTGTTGAACGTTGCAATCCGGAGCTATCCGGCTATTAGTCACTTCATTACTGCAGACAATTCCTGTTTTGGTAATGATGCAGGCTCCCCACAAAAGAACACGATCACTTGGCCACTGTGCTCTCTCTATATTGTAACTCTGTGTCTAGATTCTTATCAAATTACACCTGGAGCACAAAACCCCACTCTGGGCCAGTCTGGCCATTACTTCACTCCCAGTTATCGGATATTGCAAAGTTTTGCCAGTGTTTCTTTTTGTGCATCATTGAGCCATATATTAATATTGTCTACTGATACTGACCTCTGCTTATGTCTCTTTACCTAATCTACCTATACCTGTTTGCCAATGTTTTTGGCCCATGTCTGTTTGACTTCAACTCTAACGATTTGGTTTTATTGTATTTGCATTTGTATCCAAACACCTCATCCTTAATCGTTACACAACCCCCATCACCACCCATTCTTGCTTCCAGAGCAGCAGCATTTAGGTGCTGGAAGCAAACTAATGTTGCTGGCCAAGAACCAGTTCTTTTGTAGCGGAGACCTAGACAAGGCACCAGCATTGTCACTTAATTAGTGATGAATGTCTATTTGTATATTCCAGGTTACTGAGAATGCTTACCTGTAGGATTTGTAGCATTATTGAATGGCATCAATCAGCTTATAGTTATATTTAGCAGATCATCTAAACATCCATGCATTAAGGGCTTTATTTTGTCTTTTCTAAACCCATCACTGGCACAATGACACTTTTACAGATAAATTATAAACAGAATTTAGAGAACTAGGTGGCTTGAAGAAAAGAGCAACATGCACAAGGTTTTTGAATAAGATGACTGACATTTGAATATGCAAAGGTCTGCCCATGTTGTGAGCTGGTGTTTTGAATCCTTGACATGCAGCACTGTGTGACGTTAATCTTACAGAGAAAATCCTCTGTGTGTGTGTATATATATATATATATATACATGGGTATTGTATAGAAGGGTACTGGTACATTCAGTAAGTTCAAGGCCTGATAGTCTTGAAGTTGTGTTGTGCTTGTGAATAGAGTCCTTAACATCTGCTCAACTCCTCTCAGAAACAGAGAGAAAACAATAATAAATATAAATATGGGCCACCATGAGCTGCCAGAAAAAGGATGAACACCATTCTTCCAAATGATCTTGTCTCTGTTTTGATAATGGTGGTGGAGAGCATGTCGATCCAAAATCCCTCACAGGTGTGTAACTGGGTTGAGATCTGGCATATGATTTGCATCATTTTCATACACATCAAACAATTCAGGGAGCGCTTATGCTCTGTGGATGGGAGCACTGTGATCCTGGCTAGAAATTTTTCAGCGTAGGATAAAGGTGATTGGTCAGAATAACATTGTATTGGACACAAAAAATGGCTCCTAGAGCATAACAGAGGCACACGTTTTTCCTTTGACTAGTCACCCATCTTTGTCTTACACTTACGATATTTTAATTGTTGTGTTTGTGAATTATTAATATATAGCATTAATTATCACTGTGTGTGCACAAAGTTCATTTTTTGGTGTTTTTACTATGTGCACATTTATAAATCTGTGTTCCTTCCTGTTGAGATTTGTGCATATGTGGGTACTGTGAGTCATTGTCTATGTCTGAGTCACTGTCTGTCTGTGTGAGTTCTACAGTTGTTCGAGCAGGAATGTATTAACTTCATTCATCTTTATTTGCTCTGTCACCTACTGACACTGAAACACTCCACTGATGCAGAAGCCCAGACACACACAGACACATCACAAACATGTCACACACCAAATAACACTTGCACACACACACACCCACACACCATTGGCGTTCTCTCCATCCATCCATCCTTGACATCTTCCTTTCCCAGCCTCCATCTTTGTCTGTTTAAATGATTTGTCTTTTTTTGTATTCCGCCTGTCATATCCTAATGGCTAAATACATCACAGTGATAGATGTATAGTTATAACAGTCTCGGAGGAACTGTTTTGCAGAAGGAATAGGCACATATTGATTATGTGCTGCTTTACACTCCAACAGATAAAATATTATATACGTACAGTCATACTATATACATATATAGCTCATTTATATCTAAAGAATTCATCTGTTCAGTACACCACCTTATGTTTAAACATTTCTAAATAAAATAATCAGCTACTGAAAGTACCTTCTGATGCAAACAGTGTTTAACTTTCTCATAATAAATAGAGACCAGCCATCTTTTGATACTGTTATTTATTTTTCATTCTCCTGACCCACTGTATCTTCTAATGAGCTGGCAAATATATCACCATTAGTCCCAAATGAAGGTCTCAGTTTAAATGAGAATTGATTCCTTTTTATTTCTTTCCGTTCTGCGTCAGAGACTTTGGCCTCTGTCACTCTCAGACAGAAAACAGTGTTCTTCTGTCTGTAACATTAACGCAGTCTAGATACTGAAGACACAATGCAGTCAGTCAGATGGATGCTTTACGTCTTAACCATGCAAGGATTAACTGATCAAATGACAACAACAAAACGTACTATTCTAGTCATGTTAATAAATAAAAGTACATTTCTAAAAGATGCTGTTAAAATGGACAAATGCAATTCCATAGTTCAGAATTAAAAAAAAAAAAAAAAAAAAGTTCCTCAGTTTTGCAGGTCTGAGTAACGTTATGAGTGTTTCCATTTGTGTTCCAGTAGAAACATACAGGAGTGACACAGGGAATGAGTTTCAGTGGGCTTGATGGTATAGGTTCACACAGAGAGTGTTAGACTTCATGTATTGACAGAGAGAACAGTGTAGTCGAAGTGTGTGTGTGTGTGCGCGTGTGTGTGTGTATTCATCCCTGTCAAGACTAATTAACTGACTCCACTTTGCTTCAAGCAGTGTGTGTGTATGTCATTCCACTAGAACAGCCCACATGTGACTCTGACAGATAAAAGCAGGGTGCCTTGAATAACACTAGACCTCTGCCTGATTCAAATACCACTAGTCATTTAGGAACGCACACACACACAGACACACACACACACTTGACACACGTTTACACTTTCTCTGATGAACAAATTAGAGTATTTTTATTAAAGCAGCAGGGCTGTAGTAAGGGCAGATGTGATGGATTTGTTGAAGGAGAGAATATGAATGCAATTCCTCCTGTTTATAAACTCCATCAAAACCTTCCTTAAAGCTAATACATGTTGGTTATGAATTATATACAGCTAAAAACCTATAATGCAGTAATTATATTCAAACCCAGCTGGGAAGAATCGCTAAAGGTTTCGTGTTGAAGAGTATTAATGAGGACTGCAGACAGCATGGATGGGCATCATTGGTGATTAATGTATTTTTTTTAATCATTATGTAGAAGATTTGTGTCCTGCATTTGTTCATGTTCAAAATAGAGCAATAGTTTGCATGCTGACTATCAGGCAGCAGAGGCAGATGTGGGTTAATATATATATATATATATATATATATATATATATATATATATATATATATATATATAGAGCGAGAGAGA
>CM075021.1:2839984-2853454 GCA_037576675.1 Pangasius sanitwongsei | reverse complement strand
GGTGTGCTGGCCATCAAGTCTGATCCATGGAGGCCCCACCTCGCAACTTACAGGACTTAAAGGATCTGCTGTTAATGGCTTTGTGCCACATACCACAGCACACCTTCAGGGATCTAGTGGAGTCCATGCCTCTATGGATCAGGGCTGTTTTGGTAGCAAATGGGGACCAACACAATATTAGGCAGGTGGTCGTAATGTTATGGCTGATTGGTGTGTGTGTGTGCGTGTGTGTATGTATGTGTGTGTGTATATATATATACTGTAATCAAGTACAGTAATAATATTGAGGCAATTGGAGTGCAGAGCATGTTAGATTTCCTAATATTCCCCCCATATATGGGTATAATGCACCTTCTACCCATATTTCAGCATTTCATTGTCAACTCTTTAGTTCTCTTTTTCCCTCTTTCACTCTCATCCCTCTCTGCTTCTCATTCAGCCCAGGATCGTTAGATAACTTGGGTGCAGTATTGATATTTCTTGTTGCTAGTGGAAAAATGAGTTTGGGTGCAGTTCAATACTACTTATTCTGCCAAGTACAAAAGATAAAAAAAAAGTAATTTGTGTTGACTTTTGCCAAAATTGCATCTAACTTGATGCAGCTCAACTTTCTTTCTCAATCCCTATTGGCACCAACCTAAATAATATTCTCTGTTTCTCTTTCTCTAAAGGTCCCAGTAAAAGCTAACTCCCTCGACCATTCATCCAATCACAGCTTGCGGGCTCCACTCACCCTCATCACTGCCATATTTAACCTGTAATGGAAACAGTGGAGGCAGATTGCATGCAAACAGCAGTTGGTGATGCCGTACTAGATGAGGAGGAAGTGGCAGTCACCATGGCTATCAGTAGTGCAACAGAAATGGGGCGAGAGGAAGGAGGTGCCATGGCAATTGGTGATGCTCTATTTGAGCAGCCAGCAGAAGCAGGTGCCACAGCAATGCCAATTGGTGATTCTGCAGAAATGCCAATTAGTGGTGCCACAGTGACACAAATTAATAGTGCCTCAGAGATGCCATTTGATGGTGCTACAATGATGCCAAGTGGTGGTGCTACACCAGTACTAATTGATGGTGCCACAGCGATGCCAGTTGATGCTGGCATGGAATTGCCAAGCAATAGTGCCACAGCAATGCCAATCACTGGTGCTACGGCCATGCTAGCTGATGGAGCCACAGCAATGCCAGTTGATGGCGGCATGGAATTGCCATGCAATAGTGCCACAGCAACACCAATCACCGGTGCTACGGCCATGCCAACTGATGGTACCACAGCAATGCCAGTTGATGGAGGCATGGAATTTCCAAGCAGTATTGCCACAGCAACACCAACCACTGGTGCTACGGCTATGACAGCTGCTGATGCTACAGCGATGCCAGTTGATGGTGGCATGGAATTACCAAACAACAGTGCCAAAGAAAAACCAACCACTGGTGCTACGGCCATGCCAGCTGATGGTGCCACAGCGATGCCAGTTGATGGTGGCATGGAATTACCAAGCAATAGTGCCACAGCAACACCAACCACCGGTGCTACGGCCATGCCAGCTAATGGTGCTACGGCCATGCCAGCTAATGGTGCCATGGCAATGATGTTCACTATTGCCATGGACTGTGAACCCTCCACCCCTGATGTGTATCTATGCAAGGTCTGCGGGCAGCGTCACTTGCTGGATGAGAACCATGAGTACAACTACAAAGACGAGGTGGATGATGAGCTCACATGCCACATCTGCCTACAGCCCCTAATCTCCCCATTGGACACACCATGTGGACATACCTACTGCCAGGAGTGCCTGACAAACTTCCTGGTAGAGAGTGATTTCTGCCCAGTGGACCGTGTCCCCATCCTGCTGCAGAACTGCCGCAAGTCCAGTGTGCTTGTGCACAAGCTGCTGGACAAGCTTACTGTGTTATGCCCATTCAGGGAGCAATGTTCTGAGACCATGCCAAGGGGAGAGCTGCAGGGGCATCTCTTGAGCAGGTGAGTGCTACCAAACAAAAGCAAGTATTTAAAAAATACTGTATACTTCAAAATGACAAAAAATGTCACCACTTCATTACCATGTTTAAAAGTTAATGGACTCTTTCTGGTCTCAGTTGTGTTTGCGTTGTTAGCTTGCACCTTGCCCCAGGGCTTTGGATAATATTAATTGCATTTTTGTTTCATGCACTAATGGAAACTTTCCCCTGGTTTTAAATTCCACTTAAGGAAACATAATTGCCTTTCTCCGTTCAAATGGATCCCTCCTTCATGCTTTCGCTCTGTCTATTCGTCTCTATTTCCCCTCCGAGCCTCATTCTGGGTTCACCTTTTCTGTAATTATGCTGTGTTGTCACCATGATTCTGTCTCTCTCTTCTCTCTCTGGTGGTTGGGTACATCTCGATCGTCCATGGGGGTCCAAAGTTGCACATCAGCACATGTTCCAGTAGTGCATATGGATGGCAATGCCGAGGGACCCTGCTCTGGAGATGCAAGCTAGAAAAATTCTATCTATGTAAGAATGCTTCCTCTTGCATTTCCCTGTGTTTTTTGCCATTCAATCATGCAACTATGACTCCTTCTGAAAACATACTCCTTATAGTGCAGTGTCAGAACCAGTACTGATATAGTCATGTATTGAATGCTATGCTTGGTAGAAGTGGTGCATCACATCCATTGTAATGCCTGCTTTGTGTCACTGGTTTTAGTTTTTGTGTTGAAACTTGCTATCATCCTATCAGTGACTTTGTATGTGTACTTTACTTGGATTGACAGGTTTACCCAAAATCTGATTTCACTTCAAACATGCTTTCAGGCATGTATATGTTATATGTTTGTTTGTTTTTTTTTGGGGGGGGGTGGGGGGTGGGGGGTGGTTTGTGTTATACTTTGCCTGCAAAATTTCCTAGCTGATCTTTTGCTATTTATGTTTATTGTGGCTGGTGTATGTATTTATGAGTGGCAGTGTTTCGTTCTGTAAGACAACACATGAACATCGGGCTGTATTGCTGGTTTATTTTCTGCATGTATCAGATGAAGTACAAATACACATTGTTGTCCTGAGCTTGAATCGCATCCCCGGTTGCAGCCACACACAATTGCACAAACAAAGGAGACTGACAAATACATACATCAGTTAAGAGGTGAACTGTAATAGGTTTGCTTGTATATATTTTGTGTAAAAGAGCAGTACTTAATGTACTTTTATGGCAACCTGATTCCCTACCTGCCCCTGCATGTTTACACACAATTAGGCCTGGAGACACTTTTATAGCCGATACAAGAAAAAGAGGTTAAGAGAATCTAAACACAGAAATATGATAATGATACTGTTTATTGTATTATACTGCATGTAGGTACTGTGCGTGTGTGTGTGTGTGTGTGTGTGTGTGTGTGTGTGTGTGTGTGTGTGTGTGTGTTTGTTGTTAACTGTCTGTTATAAATGTATCCTTAGGCTAAATTAGGCTAAATCTTTCTCTAAGCTTCTAAATAGCCCTCTATCTGAGCCCTGGGCTTTAGGGATGAAACAGAGACAGAGACAAAGAGATCAGATGGAAGGATGAAAAGGTTCTGTTTCAGCTTCAGTCCGAAAGACCAAAGTGTTGCCTTGCGAATATGATCTTCACTTCCTAAAACCCTTAGCTGTTCTGTGTTAGAAAACTAAAATGAAATCAGCTCATCCTCTAACCTTTAGCTCTCTGCTGAGCTAATAAACCACAGGAAGAAGGTATACTGCAATTCACAGTGTAGCACGTTCTAACGTTCTGTCAGACTGAAAAGCCAGGACCAGTAGATTGTGTACATTGAAAACATCTCTCTTGCACCTCAGAGAGATTGTGGTCAGTAGTTCATGCACCAGCAGATCCTCATTCGTAGAAATCGTTCTTTAGTGAGAGAAAAGACAGAAAGAGATGCAAGTTAGACATTTTTAAACACACACACATGTGCGCGCACACACACACATGCGGATATTTCCAGTATTATTATTTTTATGTATTCAAAGGCAAACATCTCACAAGTGAATGTCTAATATTTATTTTCTGTTGTCTATCAATTTTTTTGTGATGTTTTATGTACAAACAAAGCTCTCCATAAATCCATGTCATTGATGTCGTTATCCTTTATTTTTTTAACACAGGATTGTTTTTATTTCTCACATAAGCATCAATATTCATATTAAACAAAATGAACATCATCATTTCTAAAAATATTATACAAAAGTAGTTAAAACATTATTGCCAGAACTCCATTATATTATTTATACCCTATGTAGTGAGCATGTAGTGCACAAGAAGCCATTTTAAAACGTCAATGAAACAATTAAAACAATTAAAACAATATTACTCTGTTAACTATTTTTAGATCTTGGACAGTGTAAGAAATGTAAAAACAATCAGTGACAAGATAAAAAAAAAAAAACTACTGTAGGTAAATACATAAAAATGATGCAATTGTTATTGCCTCCAAATGTTTTATATTGTGAATGTTCATTTATTCTGCACTATAATTATAATTTAATAAAAAATCAGATGCAAATGAACAGATTGTTACAGCCCTTATATATATATATATATATATATAAAACTTAATATAAATTACAGCCATTTGGATAGAAATCCAACAAAATAAATAAAGAATTGTGGAAGTAAACAGTGGCATCACCTTTCTCTCTTCTTTTATTTATTTATTTATTTTTCATCTTTTTATTTTTTCTCTCTGCTTTAGTCCATTCATAAAACAACTCTCTGTATGGAATGAATATTGATTTAAAATGTCTCCCATCTCTCACTCTGTGTGTGGTGGGGTCACTGGATGAAGGTCTTAATGGTATGACCCTCTAACCTGTTCCTGTGCATCCTGTTTACACACACGATCACACCATCACACGCACAAACAGGGCTCATCTGAAGGCAGGGGGTGCGTTTAGATGCACACTTCTGTCTACAGGCTGAGCATAATGACAGATGGGCCATCCCATGCATGGAGCCACCCCCTCTAATAGTCTGGGATGGTTTGCTCCAGATCTCTCTGTGGACCGTGCTGCAGTATAAGTCAGAGGCTGCACTGGCACAGACACATACAGCACATTCTGTCTCTCACTCTCTCTCTCTCTCTCTCTCACACACACACACACATCAGCGAGCACAAGTACAAATCCTCTTACTCTTGGAAGATGCCAGACCAGATTAGACAGCCATCGCATCCAAGAAGCGTGCTGGCTGTGAACTAACGATCTGTCTCTTCTCCTGATTTTACCTCATCCCTCTTTTTCTTCTCCTCCACCACAGCTGTCTCTCCTGCTGCTACTTCTGCTTCTCCTTCTCGCTTCCTTCTTCTCCATCCGTTTGACTCTGTGTTCGCCGTCACACTGCCGTGGTGATGGCTGAGAAATAGGGACAAAAGAGAGGAAAAAGAGAGGCAGAGGAAAACAAAAGAAAGGAAGGGAAAGGGTACCAAAGAGGACTGGAGGGGGGAGAAGGAGGAAAGGGTACAGCTTTGCACCTGAGCAGAGAAAAAAGAAGCGAGGGAAGGGAAGGAGCGTGGGAGGGTGGTGGTGGGGGGTGGGGGTGGGTCGGTCCAAGCAGGCTGGGAGCTGAGGAGGGGAACGAAGAGGTTGAAATCTGCACTTGTCCCAGAGAGAGACAGAAAGAGGGAAGGATAGAGGGAGCAAGGGTTCAGTATGAAGGCTCTGCTGCTGTTGGTGCTGCCTTGGCTCAGTCCGGCCAACTACACAGACAATGTGGGCAACCTGCATATCCTCTACTCAGAGCTGTGAGTATCAAACACACCACTAAACATCCCATCCCACTGCAGTGTGTGTGTGTGTGTGTGAGTGTGTGTGTGTGTGTGCGTGCATGTGCGCACATTCTCCACCTCAAGCCATGACTACAGCTCTCCCAGATGTATTCAAATCAAGGTGCAGTCTATCCCATCCTGTCTTGTTGATGCTGTGTGTGTGTGTGTCATCTCAGATCAACAAACCTTGATCCAACCTTTTCACCTAAACCAACACTGAACTCAATACACTGTGTGAATCTCTGCATACTGTGTATTGATCAAGTGTGTGTGTGTCTGTGTGTGCGTGTGTTTTGCTACTAGTTTTACTACTAGTAACATACAACATACTATCATATGCAATTATGGTGAAGGGGATGCTGCTCTAGCTGGAGGTAATAAATGAGGATATGAAGGTAGTGGGTGCGAGTGTTGAGGATGCAGAAGATAGGGATAGGTGGAGAGTGATGATTCGCTGTGGCGACCCCTGAAGGGAAAAGCCAAAAGAAGAAGAAGAAGAAGAAGAAGAAGAAAGAAGGATGCTGCTCTAGCTGTGGATATCTGTTATGGTGGGAATGTTGTCAGATTTTTAAATTTTTTTTGCTTCACAGAGCAAACAGAAACACTGCAGCGTGGCAGGAACTGCTGTGTGTGTGTGTGTGCCTGTCTGTCTGTCTGTCTGTTCTTTGACTAGGATAGTACATAGATAAAACTGTTAGATATAAGTTTTGTTTGTCTGTTTGTAATGTATGTTTGACTAACCTTTTGTGTAATACACTGTTACACATACTCACACATACATCTACACACAGGAGGTAGTGCAGAGAGGCGCACACATCATTAACTGCTACGAATCAGAATAAAACCAGTACTGGAGGATTATAAAATATAATATGGCAAATGACACTTCAAGTAGAGAACACACACAGACACACATACACACACAGCTGCTCAGCTCTTGTGCCTCCTCTTCAGCCCTTCATTGTTCCAATCATGACACCCAAAATGACAAAATAAAAAAAAAAAAAAACACATACATTGCTTATGAGTCTTTTGACTTTAATGGAGAATTAAAGACAGGCAAGGGGAAAATAAACAAAGAGGAAAGGAGAGAAGAGCAGATGAGAAGACATGAGATTAGCAATAGAGAAAAGGATAGAGAAGAGAACAGAGGGGAGGAGTGAAGAATAAATGATGAGAAGAAAACCCCAAAGTTTATCACTTTTGTGTCTTAGCTTTTTATAGTTTATATTGTTGACCTTTGCTTCTCTCTCTCTCTCTCTCTCTCTCTCTCTTTCTGTATTTATTCTTCTTTCCTGATTATGTGAGTCACTTTGTGTTTGTGTGGTTCGAAGAGGGAATTTTTTTCCACTCTTTTCCTTGGTGTCAGCAACTGAAGTCTGTTGTGGTTGACATCTGGCTTTTGCTGATTAAGACATTAAGAGAGAGAGAAAGAAAGAGAGGGAGGGAAAAGACATAACGAAAGATGGAGGAGTGTGTAGTTGGTGCTTTAGTGGTTGGCTGGAGAACTGTGGCAGTCATTCATCTTCATCCAGCAGACTGGCAGAGTCTCTCTGTCTCTCTCACCCCTCTTTCTAAAGGGGAAATTTCTTGTCACACACTCCATTTTCAATGGTGCACAAGTCACTCATCTACAGCGGAAGAAATTATTGAGCGCAAATTTCCTGATCTTGTGGTCCTGCCTAATACGAAGACCACACCTAATCCCTAAATTCAACAAAAGGACTCCACCCTGTGAGGAAACTCATTTGAATTTAATTCAGAATTAATCCCTATGTACACTATGAATAGTGTGTATGCGGTGTATACACTGTCTGACAGTCCTGCTTTGGCATGCAGAAGTCTATCTGATCTGACCCTCATCTTATTTATTTGTTGTTGTTGTTGTTGTTGTTGTTGAATAAATGAAGCAGATGTCAGGAACTTTCATTCAACCAGATCTAAGCAGATATTTTAGTTCTCACGCGGAGATAAATTATCTGAACCCATGGGTCTTAAAGCGGGGTTTGTGAAGCATAGCCAAATCAAAGCGCACCATTTTCAAAGTTATTATTATTGAATTATCATCTTGAAAATCACGATAATTTAAAAAATATATATATATTCGGTGAATATAGAAATACATTCCGTAGCACCAATAAATAGCCAAAATATTATTGTATATAAATAAAATTAACTAATAATATTTGAACAGTAAGATTACGTTCATAAAATAAATGTATATTACGGATTTTTTTTTAAGTTAAAGCAGTCCCTGGCTACACAAAGTTTGAGAAATCCTGATCTAAAAGATAATCCAAAACACCCTGTGGACGCATCACTGTAAACCTTTCTTTAGCTTCCACATTACAGTGCATGCATACTGACTCCTTTCTTCTAACTATTACAGTCATGTCATTTGGGTCTGTTAAATCTGAGCATCTACATTGTCTAAATGTTAACAATGTTGCGTGTCCCAGTGGTGGGACCAGTGCAGCTCTGGCTTCTGATGTTGTGTGTTCAGTGTGCATTGGAATAGATTTGAATGGCTCCTGATGGACAGATTTGTTTTCAGCATCACCAGCAATACACAGCAGGTCTGCAGGGACAGAAGGGACAAGCTGTGTGCACTTGGGGGCGTGTGTGTGTGTGTGTGTGTGTGTGGCATGGCCCTCTGTTCGGGCAGCGACATGTCGTTGTCAGGGTGACGCAGGAAATCGGGGCTATAGCCAGAGGCCTGTGTGTTGCCGTGGTGACCTTATTTTCATGGATGGCCTGATGAATGAGCATGTTGGTGTGTGTGTCTTTCCTGCGGGACACTCTGGCTCATTCAGGGAACCATTAAAAGAATGTGTACTATTAACATGCTTTTGTGCATTAACTTGCATCTATCTGAACTTTTTTCCCCCTGGACTTAACCTTCGGTTTACTGTCACCTCATTTTCCGCTAATTTGAAACACAGAAGCGAAGAAATGCTGACAGACCATAGAGCATATCCTAAAGTCAAATCGTGATGGTTTCCACTTATTTATCAGATTTACTTATCAAATTTACCGCAAAACCAAAAATAAAGTGGTGTTTTTCCTTCATCCCAACCCCAAGGCATCTGCATTCACATCACACACAGCAGTTACACACCGCTCGTGTCATCACACCGTATAGATTCGCCATTACTTTCGCCCTGCTCATATTTGTGTGTCCTTTTTCGATGTCTATCAGGTTAATGATGGCGAGGAAGACGATCGAAGGCATTGTTGCTTAATCAACACTTTGCTGCTGTCTGAAACAGAGGAGCAGCATGCTCTATTCTCTTCTTCTGTTAATGATTCAGCAGATAGGCTTAGCACTAACATCGCATCTTTTTTTACTGTGCTCTCTCTCTCTCTCTCTCTCTCTCGACTGAACAAAGCGCAGCAACTTCGCACTCTGACTGTGCAAGAGTCCCAGACAGAAGCAGAATAGATTACAAATGGATTGCAAAATGCTTCGTTTTTTTTTTTTTTTTTTTTTGCAGGCTGCTACAGAACAGTGATGGGACAGAAGAAAACTCGTGGCATTATATGTGCGTCTTCTGCATTAGATACATACAGTGTCTCCAGAAAGTATTCGCCCCCAGTGATTATTTCTCTCTCTTTTTTGCTGTATCACAATATCAGATTTACTGTAAGTATTTTACAATGGGATTTTTTTCTGCTCATTTTGAAGTGACTCTCTACAGAAATATAGTGAAATAAAGTATTTAGAGGTCCTCAAAATAATTTTTTTTTACAAAGTAAAAAAAAAACTGCATAATCGAGAAGTATTCACCCTCTTAAATTAGGAACAGCATTTCATTTTTGAGAGCTCACACTAAACATGTTAGGCATATTATATACTTATACTTATCAAGCAAGCAGTTTTTAGATTTTTTTCTCAAACAATCCTGAGGACATCTAAGCACTTTCATTAATTTTCTTTATGTAAAGAGTCACTTCAATAGGAACAGAAAAAAATCCATTCTGACATGCTGAAATTTGCTGTTGCAATACAGCAAAAAGAGAAATAATCATTTTGGGAGGGAAGGTGGTGAGATTGGGGTGAATAGTTTTTGGAGGCACTGTAGATATTAATTCCTAAACCTTAGATTGGAAAGTATATACATTTAGGATGAGAATACAGGAAGTGGTGCCGCAAGCACACACATGCACACACTTACTAAGGGATAGGCAAAAATTCAAAATGCATTTTGTTACGTTATATAATTCCAGTGTATCAAAATACACTGCAGTCTTTTAAAAAGTCAGTATTATATGTCGGTTGATGTCAGCTTGCTCAGTATGCTCAGGATTCTCAGCATACAACACAGAGAAGAAAGATATACTGATTAAAAACATTTTTAAATACAAACTTACTGTTACAGCGTCTGGCTGTGATGCACTCTGCAAGTATCACATGAGTAAATAAGTAATTAGGCCAAGTGAAGCTACTCAAGTGAAGCAAGGGCTAATAAACTAGACACAAATATATACACAGACAATACAGCAAAGCAAGTACACATTCACGTCTTAAACCGTTCGCAGGGGAGATATTTACATTCCAACATGCAGTTTCTCTGGAACATGAAGAAGGATGTACATATTCAGGCTTGCACAACCACAAAAACACACTCAAGGCATTCATAATCAACAGGGGAATGCTTCAAAGTTGTAAAAAAGCTATCTCTGTTATGTTTGTGCATGTACACACTTACTAAAGGGGGGGGGGGGGGAGAGAGAGAGAGAGGGCATCAAAATAACGCTGCAGTCTGCTTTTAACCTTCCACCTGTTTTGTACTGCTGCTGTGTCTGATTTTTTTTAAACCCTTATTTTCTATCAGTTTCCTCATTGCCAAATTCTTGCTAGTTCTATTTTATTGCACAGCAGCTACTAATCTCAGCCTCATCACAGCCACATGTTTTCGCCACTCTTGAAATACAGGGTGTTATCAGTTTTTGAATTTCTACCATGTCTGAACTTTCTTGCCATTTAATAAAACAAAATCCCCAACACACGATGCATTCTGAAATCTATGTGTGAAGGAAATCATTTTATACTACACTCTAAAGAAGCATAGTTTACTCTGTTGTCAAGATAGACTGAAAATCATGACGTGGATTTGGGATACATATTTCCATTGGTTTAGGCCTTTTGCTTCACCCTCAATGACACAGTTAAAACATTGTTTTTTAATATTGTATAATTGTAAGAAACTACCTATTGGCATAAATATCTTTTCTAAAATTCAGAATGAAGATAGTTCCATATGAAAAATCACAGTAAAAAAAAAAAAAAATATATATATATATATATATATATATATATATATACTGTTGTTGTTGTTTTTTTTTGCAGTAGCAGCATAACACATCTCTAAAATACAAACACAGTACGTTAAATAAACATCACTGCATACTTAGTAGTAGGCCTAAGTAGTGTTCTCTATTTCCCAGGCTACCTTCATAAAAAAACATTCAATGCACGTAAAATCCACCAACGCATCACTGAACCGTAGCTCTGGAGTGTTCCATGCATCCATTCATGCATATATTATATTCAACGTGCTTTTCTTTTCTCAAATTATTTGTATTTTAGGACTGTTCCAATTAACCTGATCATCTTGAAAATGATTAAATTATAAACACATGTATGAGTTGAACTAACTTTATGCTTTGTTACAGTAAGACATCATATATACTGTGTATACATCATAATATATTAGTCGTGACAATTTTATCACCTTATGACAAAATTAGCATGTGTCATTTTTCCTACCTCCTGAACTTCCTGTTTGACCACATCCCCTTACATGATGTCACATGAATTAAGTCATGTTATTTCTATCGAGCAGTTCCACTGTAACAGCATCGTAACAGAAGTTTTGACCTTCACTTATCAGGACAGAAAATAAACGCTGCTAAGTTAAACTTTCCCAATCTTGCTACCCCAACTGCCACAAGTATATTGACCAAAACCATTGACCAATTGACCATTAACTATAAAGCCAATACAGTAATTTTATTACGTGTCCATACGCTTATCACTAAGGGATAAATCAGATACTCTACAAATGCTGGGGTGTCATAATTATTGAAAATCATTAGTCCTGGTTCCAAGACTCATGGAGCCACCGCATCGTTAACGAATCCAGCTCATGAGATATCATACGCCTCATACATCCTTCTCTGTAGCAGTTCACAGTTAATTTCATACCTTATAAAGGGATGTATTAGTTTTATTTTGAGAGAGGGTTCAGCGTGGGAGTACGTGCGAGAAAGTAGAGAGAGAGAGAGAGAGAGAGAGAGAGAGCAGAGACCTAAGTAATTGCCCCTGCAGGCACTCTGTATGACGTCATCACTTGGGTGTGTCACATATAACCGCAGCTCTGCCACGGAAACGGCTCTCAGATTCTGTGTATTAATTGTTTACTTGAATCTACCTTGCTGGACAAGTCTCACTTGTCTGTCTTTTCCCGTATATGTCTCAACTTTCACGCAAAGAAAGTCAACCGGATTTATTAAGAAATCATTATGATTCACAAGACAAACTGTTGGAGAGACAGTGTCAACTCAACACAACACACGAATTTGCATAAATTCCACTATAATAAAGCTAATAATGATTCATCAATGACGATCAAAGAAAGGAAGCTTCTGTGAGCCAGTATCATCTCCAGAGACGCCATCAAAGATGGCTTCATCTCAGAGTTAAAATGTTAGACTGAAAAGCATCCTGGGAGTTTCACTTTGTCCTCTCTGTTAGACAATTTGTTAGAAAATCACACAAATACAGTATGTTTGTAATAGAGTTGAGTTGGATACTGTGTATGCCATTGGGTGGAGGTGAGTGTGATTACAACACAAGCTTATCGGTGACTGAAGTTAGCAGCTTTATTACACACAGGTCAAAGTTCACAATGCACAGCAAGGTGGAGAAGTCGATGACGTTCTTTGAGGAAACTTCAGCAGATCTCCTATTCTGTTTCTGTTCCTCCTCCTGTCTGAGCCAGACAATAAGTTCTGAGCAGCTGGCAATGCGCCGACATGATCAGATGGACGAGAAGGGATATTTGCGTCTCTCTTTCCTCTCCTATGTTCCTCCTGGTTCTACTTTTTCACAGTCCTTCTACTTTTTCCTGTACTTCTTCCTCTCCTTGTTTCTCTTGAGCTTGAGGCTCAGCGGCGGATAAGCAGGAGATAAGACAGAAGACACCTCCTTTGATAAACATCACAGCAACTGATTAAAACTCACATGTGTGTGTGTGTGTGTGTGTGTGTGTGTGTGCATGCGCATGCAACACTGTTCCCCAGTTAAGCACATCAGAGTAATTAAACAGATCAGAGCTGATCTGTGCTTGGAGCTGAATAGGACTCTATGTGTGCTGGTGCAGTGCTGTAGTCTACTGCTATCTATCTGCTAACTGCTGCAGTGTGTGTGTGTGTGTGTGTGTGTGAGGTGCAGCCACTGAGTAGAGTGCTGATCGCATGCAGTGCTTGCATGATTTAGTGTCTCTCTGCTGCTTTGCTGGGACCTTTTCCTGGGAAACTGTTTGACAGTGAGCTATTATGATTACGCTTCTGTCCTCTCCTCTCGTGCTTGTGTGTGTGTGTGTGTGTGTGTGCGCGGGGGGGGGGGGGGGGGGTTTTTTAGGTGAAAGGAAGTGTGACCAAAAGAGGGGGACAAACAACAAAAGGGA
>CM075021.1:2814063-2839884 GCA_037576675.1 Pangasius sanitwongsei | reverse complement strand
CCCCCCCCCCGCCCCCCCCCCCCCCCCCCCCCCGCCCCCCCCCCCCCCCCCCCCCCCCCCCCCCCCCCCCCCCCCCCAGAGTAAGGGAAAGGAAGTGTGCCACAAAGAGGGGGAAAAACTACATCAGAGCTTCAGTGAGCACCGAGTGTGCCATCAGTGTTGTCAAAAGATTACAAGGTTACAAACAATTTCCACCCACAGAACACAGCAGACGCCGCATTAGCCTCTGCTGCTCTTCACTGTGATACGTCAGCACATTGTGACTGTTTCCTGGAAACTGGCATGTTATATAGTCTCAGTGAACAGTTAGTGGATGGATCATAAATGGATCATAAATCAAGATAGACCTGCCCATCTGGAGCAAGTATGTTACTGCTAGCAGTACATTTAAATCTACTACACACTTGTTAAAGCAACTATGCAATAATATATCAGTAAATTAACATAACAGAAATATCAGTGATAACAAGATTGGAAACAGTTAATATTAGAGCATTGTGAAACCTGCCATGACTTTATCCGTCTAGAGAGAACATAGAGAGCAGCTTTGTAGAGACTGGCTTGAGACTGTCTGCGGATGCATGAATGTGATGATAAGATAATATATTGATAATATATGACTGTTTGTGGCTGCTTGCCAGTGACAGTAGGAATTGACGTGTTTGGCGTTCCACGAGATTAAATGCACTAAATAATGACTTTAGCAAATAAAAAGATCTTGAATACAGTCCAAGTTATCTATTGTTTCCTATGATAAGATTACACTGAACCAAATATAAGATTATTAAACACTGGACATTAGACATTGTTCCTAATTTCAAGCTTTATATTGTCTAGGCAATTTTTCTTCTAGATGTAAATATTTAAAATTTGCAAATGTTTCTGCCAATAGAAGAAGACAAGCTTGGAATTAGTATAGAAGTCTAGAAATTGATTGAATACTCCTATAGTTACAGAAATGCTAGATAACTTTGACTATATGCAGGATACTTTCACATGCTAAGATGTCACTTGATAAGATTTTAGCAGTGTATAACTAAGAACAGTGTTTGTTTTTCTGACAAAAAAAAAAATCTTTTTTTAATAGAAATAACAATTTTCTCAAAAAACTCTATTTTCTCAAAAAAAAAAAAAAAACATCCATGTGACAATCATCATCATCATCATCATCATCATCATCAGGGGCCAAAACGTCATCCCGTCATCCCTGCTCAGGATTAAGGCCACAACACAACACATCTAAAACCCTGTCTGTCACATTTGGGGGCAAAAGAAATGCACACAAACAATATAGTTAGTATAATTTAATTCAAGTATTAATTAAATAATATGTAGTATAAAACAGGTCATATTTAAAAATCTTTGGAGCAAAGGCAACACCCATACACACCCCGATGAGCTACTGTGTGTGGTGTAAATGGTAATCGGGTTGATTCGGGATAATTCACCCATTCACCCTAAAGAGAATTAGGGCATTGGTCTTATTTTGATGAATAGGATGTTGTTGACCTTTCTGTGTCTGCATGGATAAAGAAGTATGTATGCATGCCTCTGTGTATTTTAGGATATTTCTCTTTATTTCTCTTACTTAGGGGTCATTCAGAGGTCAAGCTGAGCTTTAAAATAAGATGAGACCTGAACATGGGGAAAGACAGGGAGGCAAGAATAGAAGTGTGATACATTCTTGCAACAACAACAAAAATGAAGTAGAAAAATAATAATGGACTGCTAACAAGCTTTCCTTTAGTTATATGAGAGGAGGGAAGGAAGAGAATTAAAAGCTTGTAGGAAGCGATAGAGTGGTGGACAGAAAATAAATGTAGGTGTATAAAATCAGAAGGAGTTCGATGGGATGCTGTGTATAATAGACAATGGACAGCATTGGAGAAGCATTGGAGTAACATGAGTATGAGTGAGGGATCAAGTATGGATGTAGTGGGGGATGGATATGAACGAAAAAGATGGAGGGATTGCACCATGGTGATACTGTGTGTGTGTGTTTTAATCTCTGTCAGTGTGGCTCTGTGCCCTGCTGTACACCCATATGGTTTGGTGTGTGTGTGTGTGTGTGTCAGAGAGAGAAGGACAAGTTAGATAGTGTATGTGCATTATACACACTTTACTTTGCTCTCCACTACACACAACTCTAAGTTAAGCCTTAACAACGACTCTACTGTAGGTTGACTTCAGGACATTTGGAACAGATGTACGTACACCAGGAAGAGTAAAACACCACTCACACCTGGTTTTGCGAAGGTTGACCAAATCACACGACATGTATTCTGCATGTATACTGTCTCCCTAAAATGCATTTGTATTAGTGCTGAAGCACATTTTTTAACGTTTCCATAAAAATGCAGTGCTTAAAAACCACATTTAGGTTTAAACGGCGTACAAAAACCTCAAGGTTTCTCAAGTGTGGCTTAATTATGCCTAACCACATGCGCAAACAGCTTAGTACATCAGTCAAAGTTGTTGTGATTATTTCTGACCTTTAATATCAGTGTGATGTTATCCAAATGGGTATAAAGATGATGATAATGTTACTGATGATGATGATGATGATGATCTCACAGCAGGCTGATCCATTGAAATCACACAGTACAGTGATATAATATAGAAAATAATAATAGTAGTTGTTAAGGCTTAATTTAGAGTTGTGTGTAAACGTGATCTTACAACATTGTATTTAAAGGTGCAATAGGCGATTTTTTTTTTTTCCATACTTGTACATATAACCTGGAAGATATGTAGAACATGAGCGAGTGTATGAGTGAGTGAAAAAAAAAAAAACAATGGATTAAGCCTTGGCCTTAGACGAATACCTGTTTGGAAAACTGACTTCTGATCCGGAATGCTTGTTTGTGTTTGGACGTGCCTCCTGTTAGTGATTTTATTTTATTCCTAAGATCCTGGAGGCAGAGCTTCATGAACATGGGCGGGAAAGGGGGAGTGGTCTCATGGAGTAAAGAAAATTATACGACTCGGGTGTATTAATGTATACACATCATCATTTCCGTAATTTCCTCAAGTATTAGTGCATGCGTTAATTCATAAGTATGAAAGCATTCATTCTAAGTATTAATGGTATTAATAGTAATAGTATTTAAATATTAATATAAGCTTATCTGTGTCTATTAAACTTGCTTATAATGACAAAGTCACAAAGTTGACTGAACATTATACTCTTAAATATGATTTTTAGGGATAAACATATTCATGACATCATTGCTGTACAGGCCAAGGTGCCATGTTTGCTGAAGTTTTGTGGAGGAGCTGCTGGAATAGCAGGGAATCGGATAAAAGATTGTCATGTAGGCTGATTATGAAGAGCGTGACGTGACCGAAGGCTTCAGACACCAGACTGAGTCTTTATCTCTGATGTGGAAGCCGATTTTAATTAACGCCAGCCTAAGCCCCTTAACGAAGGAGCAGACAGGATTGCTTCTCTCTCTCTCACTCTCGCTCTCTCTCTTTCTCACACTCTGTCTCTTTCTCTCTCTCTCTCTCTCTTTCTCTTTCTGTGTCTCTGCCCCCTAAATAACACTGGAGTGGGGGAAATATGGCTATAAAATGGCTACCGATGTTTTTCAGTTCAATTCTGTATGTATTTGTGAAGTCTTTTTCTACCCCTGACAAAGTTTATTATCAGGCCACAGCTCAAGTTGGATTACATACAGCATTTACATGTACGCATTTTACTGCAAACAAATGTAAAGATTCTTACATGCATGCTAAGAACGTGTTGTTGCCATGAGGGTGATGTGATTTGCTTACTTAGATGGATGTTGTTTCTCACTGGAAACAACTGACATGAGTTCAGTTAGTGTTAGCACTATTAGCGTTAGCTTCCTTTCCTTCCAGTCAGACTCCAGTGGGACTCATTTACATGAACGAGCAGTCTGTCAGATGTATTCACTTGCTCATTTAGAAAGCAACAAGTCTATCTGTCTGTCTCCTAGCTTTTTTTTTCTTAAATACTTTATTCAATAATTCTTCCTGATTCCAAATTATGAAGCTTGATTAGGTTTTCTTAGAATTTCACTGGTCTTTTTATATTAATGCCGTTTTTATCTCTCTTTTTTTTTGCACGTTTCTTGTATGAAAATGCACTTATTGTAGCTTTAGCGTTCTATTTCAAGGCAGTTTATTAATACTGTGCTGTGTCACTGAAGAACAATGTGATTATTCTTGTCTCAGAAGGGCACGTTGTCCTAGAAACTGTATCCTGAACACCAGCTTGAAATATGCCCTCAATTTATCACATCCAAAAGCTCCTAAAAGCAAACTTGAATTGATTTTTCCATATTACCAAAATCACTGGTTTAAACATGAGAAAAAGAAATCCTTTTTAGTGGATGCAGTAATTCTATTTTAAGTGTAGGGAGCACCTGTGGTGCATGTGTGTGCATCCTGATGAGAGTCTGCGAAGTTAAGGATATAAATAAGCTGCTGGATAACAAACAAAAAGTCCTTTTGCTTGCAAAATAGTTTCATTTTAAGCTTTCCCATAGACACAGCTGTAATATGATCCAGGTGCATGGGGGTGTGTGTGTGAGAGAGAGAGAGAGAGAGATGCAAAAATCAACCTTACATTTTTGCTGAGAATGCATCTTGTGTTTGTTTTTTTTTTTTATTATTATTATCTGTGATTCCAGTCCTGCAGATAGGAATCACAGATAATAAAAAAAATAGAAAGATAAGTATGCAGTAATGTGTCCACTTTTGTGATATAAGACACACACACACACACACACATACTGCAGCAGTTAGCACACATCTGATTCAACTCATCAGATCATTACCAGGTTTAATCATAACATAATAAAAAAAAAAAAATATATATATATATATATATATATATATATATATATATATATATATTATATAATAGATAGATATAGCAAGATAAAACAGTACACATAAACTTAGACAGTAAATCTAGACAAAATTGTAATTTCAATCTCATAAATAAGATTCAGAGAAACAACAAAAGTAGCCAATAGGTTAATAGGACATAGCTAGCAAATTCTGTTCAATTTAATATAATAAAGTATCTATGAAAATATCGATGATATGCTAAAATAATTAAAGCTAACGCATGCTAACACATTAGACTAACAGACTATCTGCAAACTAATCTCGAGTTGTAGACTGCTGTAGAATTCACTTAGCTATAGGTGTAGCCAGAAATATAATAAAATAAAATAGCATAGATACACGCTGTATAGCTCTCTAGCATTTCCTAACATGGCGTCTTTCAGTCACACTGTGCTCTGTTAAATAGTGCCCTATGATACAGAGCTGCTCTGGGGAAATCAGCAGACTGCTGTAATCTCCGGCCTTCCAGATCCAGTTTTGACCCCTGATTTAGATCTCCGAGTAGAATTACACAAAAGAGACTCACTCTAAATCACTCACTCACTCAATCTAAAACACTCACTCACTAACTCTAAAACACTCACTCACTCACTAACTCTAAATCACTCACTAACTCTAAATCACTCACTAACTCTAAAACACTCACTCACTCACTAACTCTAAATCACTCACTAACTCTAAAACACTCACTCACTCACTAACTCTAAAACACTCACTCACTCACTAACTCTCAATCACTCACTCACTCACTAACTTTAAATCTCTCACTAACTCTAAAACACTCACTCACTCACTAACTCTAAATCACTCACTCACTCTAAATCACTCACTCACTCACTAACTCTAAATCACTCACTCACTCACTCTAAATCACTCACTCACTCTAAAACACTCACTCACTCACTAACTCTAAATCACTCACTCACTCACTAAATCACTCACTCACTCACTAACTCTAAATCACTCACTCACTCTAAATCACTCTAAATCACTCACTCATACACTTATTCTAAATCACTCACTCTAAAACACTCACTCATACACTCACTCTAAAACACTCACTCATACACTCACTCACTCACTCATACACTCACTCACTCACTCATACACTCACTCACTCTAAATCACTTTAAATCACTCACTCATACACTCACTCTAAAACACTCACTCTAAAACACTCACTCATACACTCACTCTAAAACACTCACTCATACACTCACTCACTCTAAATCACTTTAAATCACTCACTCATACACTCACTCTAAAACACTCGCTCATACACTCACTCACTCATTCACACATTCACTCACTCACACTATAAATCACTCACTCACTTACCCACACACTCACTCACTCATACAATCACTCACTCATACACTCACTCACTCACTCACTCATTGTTGTCATTGTAAATGACAACTGGTTCTCAATTGACTTACCTGGTTAAATAAAGGTTATTAATTAATTAATTACTCACTCATACATTCACTCACTCTAAATCACTCTAAAACACTTACTCATACACTCACTCACTCTAAATCACTCACACACTCATTCACACACTCACTCACTCATACATTCACTCACTCTCAATGTAAATCACTCACTCATACACATCATTCACTCATACACTCTAAATCACACTCACTCACTCTAAATCACTCACTCAGTCATACAATCTAAATCACACTCACCTGAAATCACTCACTCACTCATACACTCACTCTAAATCACTCACTTACTCGCTCACTCACTCACTCACTCATACACTCACTCACTCATACACTCACTCCAAATCACTAACACAGAGTCACTCTAAATCAGTCACTCACTCATTCACTCATTCAGTCTAAATCACTCATTCACTAACTCACTCACTCACTTACTCCCTCTCTCTTAATCTCACTCACTCAAAGCTGTGAAGGTGTAGCCTGCCATGAAAAGTGAGACAAACTGTATTTCATTTTACACTGAATCCCCTGAGCATCCACTGAGTGTCTGTAGGCAGCATGCTTTTGTCAGCAACAATACAGCCATCCATCCATCTGTGTATCTTTCTACAGTCCCTGACTGTGATCTCCAGCCCACACACCTGTAACTGACTGCTGCTGGCACAATGTTTGGAATCTATTTTCTGGGCTGGGAAGGTTGACTGGGTGCCTAACCAAAGTTCAATGTTTCCTCGGAGAATGTAGACCACCGCTGATGTGACAGGCTGATGAATACATACATTTAGAGAGGATTATGACCCATTTGATTCATTTGATTCTAAGTGGATATATTTTAAATAGATGGGTGTGTTCTTGCAGTATGCAAAGTAAGAAAATGTGAAAAAATGAAGAGAAACATAGACATGGGAAGTGGTAGCTCAGTGGTTAAGACGTCGGACTCCTGATTGGAAGGTCATGAGTTCAATCCCCAGCACCACCAAGCTGCCACTGCTGGGCCATTGAGCACGGCCCTTAACCCTCAACTGCTCAGTTGTATAAATGAGATAATTGTAAGTGGCTCTGGATAAGGCCGTCTGCCAAATGCCTTAAAAATGTAACTGTAAACATGCTCACTGTTAGCCGGAAGCATTTAGCAATACACACGGCTGTGGTCCCCGTAACACAGATGATCAATCACATTGATATTGATGATATTTGTATGCAGAGGCTAAGGGGTGTGTGTGTGTGTGTTCAATTTGAGTCTTATAATTAATGTGATAGCAGAGAAGCATGTCTGCAATTCTGTTTATCTCAGAGGACATTTCATATTCCTTCTGTGTTTTGTTTGTGTATGTATGTATGTGTCTGTGTGTGTGTGTGTGTGTGTGTGTAACCTGCACTCCCTGGAGCAAATCCTATTTGTCTGCTCGCTTTCAGTTCCAATCTGAGTGCTGAGTAGCATCTCTCCTGTGACAGCTTTGCCTAATCTGTCAGCCGCACAACCCCGGTGTAAACACGTGTAGAGGGGAAGAAGCTGAATGAACAATGAATACAAACACATACACAAATGCACACACACACACACACACCTACACACATACTTCAGTGTCATTTACAGGCTTTTCATACTCTATAACAGAAGTATATCAAGACTGTGCCTTACGTAGATGATTTGCATTTGTGTGCAGATGTAAAGGAGCTTCACATTATGGCCTGTCGGCTGAGAGAAAGCGCCGCTCGCAGGAAGGAGAGTGCACCGACAGCACATCAGAGCTCGCTCTGGCAACCCTGCCTGGCGATGGTCCCGCCTCCAGCGCCATGGCCCTCCTATCAGACGAACCTGGCCTCGTCAACCCTGCCTACGAGCCTGGCATGGAGGACAACAGCCAATCAGGGAGCACCACCAGCCTGACAGGACGCAGCAACTCCAAGAAGAGTGAGTGTGAGTGAGCACACAAATTGTGTGTGTGTGTGTGTGTGTGTATGTGTTAATGAGTGTATGTACATGTTTGTGTGCCAGATGAAAATTGCATTGGCACAGAATGTTAATGTTAATACATACCTTTTAAGCAACATATGCAAACACACACACACACATACTCAAAATGTATCTCATATACTAAACACTACATTCATATATAATAAACTATGCACTTGATTATCTTTGTAAGTCAGTAAATCCGACATTTTGCATGTTCCAATGGAACCACTGATTTGTGAACCCAAACCTCAGTATAAACTTATAAAATAAAATCCTAATTTGTGTCCATGGTGACATTATGGCTTGGATCATCAGCCATTCAGCGGATCCTCCCCTTCTGACATGTAAAACAGGCTGCGGTCATTTAGGGTGCATTCACACCTATTGCTGCATTTGACTGGAGGCTGTAACTCATAATTCCTGACCTCCAACCAGGGAAAAAAAAAACAAAGAAAACTCCTCCTCAATTCAGAATTCCAATTTGGGAACTCAGGATGGTCTACTATGCTAGCTAACTCCGAGTTCAGCAAGTGATGGCCAAACAACATGGCCGCTCACAGCATCAGCAGTAAACAAAATAGCACTTCTTATCTTTAAATATGTTATACTGTATATGCAAGTATTTACTTTAGATCAGTCAACATGCAGACATATTCGCATGTTAAATCTATAACATATGACTATACAGTTCACTGTTTTGAGGAGGAAAATATACATCACTCTTCACAGTTAGCTGGCTAGCTTGTTGCTAACAACGAACATAGAGGCGTCCACGGCTTTTTCCAACTGCGTAGCTCAAATGCGCAGAGGTTGAAAATGACATCATTCAGAGTTTGGACTTTCCACTTCCAAGGCAAGTCAAATGCAGCATTAGTCCTTTTTCCAAGTTTGAATTCACATTTTCCTATTTGTACTCATTCACTAGTCAGAAGTACGGTAATGGAAAATGTGTAAATGTGCGCATAGAAATTACGGAAACTACCCAAACAGTGAAAACATAGAGCCAGCGTTTTAGTTGATAATAATCAATAACTTGATTAAAATTTTTATGTTCTCTTTTCTCGTTTCAGATTTGTCTTTTGGCTCAGTCTGTGCTCCGCAGCTCAGTTTAACAGTTCTCATGGACAAAAGAATGCTGTTCACAATCCAAAATACACAGCATATTTGGTTCACTTCCTGCACTCAGTGGATGCAGGGTGGAATCACTTTCCCACTGCAATTCCACTGCACTAGAGTGTACTTTGATGCGGACCGAGATTCACTCAGATGGTATCAGACTGGTTGTTTTGGTCCATACCAGAGTGCAATCTTTGTGTTCATGCCTGCACAAATGAAGAGCAGCATGGGGGAAAACGCACTAGGCTTCGATTCAAATGCTCTAAACACTGCGTATGTGAAAGCACCCTTAGTATCAAGTGTTTAGAGTTTCACACTTCATTTTTCAGTGGTTCTTGTGTGTCATGCCAGTTTCCAGTTTGTACACACTTGATTTAAAAGGCTATGGTCTCTCTGCCATTTTTCCACCATCTGACATTTGTGTAAAACCTTAGTGACCCATTATTATATGTTCCTGCTAAAATGAAGCACTTCCCTCCCAAAAAGACATTCCTTCACAAGCATTTAAAAGATTTATCACCTCTGAACCAAAGACAGAGTGAGCATAAAGGGTAAGAAAGAATGTGATGCAGCAAAAACTACAGATTAAAAATCTGAGAGGAAAAGATGCTCCCCTTCCAACACGCTGCTGGCCAGTGAGGATGGGAAATGGCGCTGCAGCAGCACTGTAGCTGTGGGAAGGTAAAACCACATGGCAGTTCAGTAGAATGGGCTGTCAGCCTCAGGCTTTATGCTTTTAAGAGCAGTGCTGCTGTCTGAGCTACACACATCAGAGTGTGTGTGTGTATGTGTGTGTGTGTTGGGGGATAGAGCAGCACTAGGTACACAAAACCAACCTTCATTTCTGTGAAACACTCCACATAAGTCCAAAGGTATGACAAGCCCAAACGAATCAGCACTGTTTGTAGCTGCACAACATAACAGAATCCATTCGGTCTAAAAGTGATACAAGAGCAAAATAAAAGCCTAAAAAAACTTGCTTGATGATGTGGATCACATATTCCAGGACTTGTGATTGGCTAATACTGGGCTCCTCCAAGCAGCTCATTGGCCGCTGTAGAAGAGATCTGGACAAGTCCAGACATGTTCTTGTTCAGACTCTGACTCTCATCCTCGTTCTCTCCATCTGTGTATCCTACAGTCCGTAACTTCGACCGCTCATCTGTGAGGAGTCGCTCATTCCGGCGTCTGAACAGGGCGTTCAGCGTGCTCAGGAGGACCAAGAGCGGCACAGCAGTAGTCCACGACAACACAGAGGAAAGAGATAACCTCAGAAATGCCAATGTACCACAAGAGGGTGAGTGTGTGTGTGTAAGTGTGTGTGTGCAAGTGTGTCCGAGAGTGTGTGGGTGGGTGACAGTTTGGGTCGAGGGCCCTGAGCACAGCTACAGCATATGTTCCTTTAATAATGCAGATGGGGCTGACAGAAGGCTGATCAGAAACAGGGACAGAGACAGACAGAGTCAAAAGACAAGATGCAGGCAGGAAAGGAAACGGACAGAGGAGAGGAAACAGGAGAAGAGATGGTGATACAAAGGTAGAGGATGACTCTGTGTGTGTGGATCATCTTCATATTGATTAAATAGAGGAAATGAAATTGATAGATGAAGGCAAAGTGGGCAAAGAATGATTTGATGAAGTCGGACTGTTTGCCTCTGTGTGTGTCGGGAGAGGGTTATGGCTTTTTTTTTCTTGGCAACAAATTTCCCAACAAGAATAGGAATATCTGTCAGTTTTGACTTTGTGGGTACATTTGTCTTGTTCTCATGGCGAAAACTGCTTGCATTTAAAAATAAATAAATAAACAAATAAATAAAAGACAAATTAAAAAAAAGATTTGTTTTGGTTACTGAGGTTAAGGTTAGGGTTAGATTTAGATGTAGGCACAGCATTAATTACCTGCATTAATAATTATGGAAGGTCCTTACAAGGGTAGTGAGACAAGTATGTGTGTGTGTGTGTGTGTGTGTGTGTGTGTGTGTGTGTTACGTAAAGCCCCAGGTGGTGGCTGAAGTAATGAGATTTGCCTTTTCCCTCCCTGGTGTTGAAGGGGAAATTGACTATGAAAGAAAAAATGCAGTGGGAAGACAACAAGCATGAGGAAAGAAGAGGAAAGAAGAAAGGAATAGGCATTTGCACAAGAAAAATAAACAAAATGAAAAATATAAGAAAAAGAAAAGAATACAAAATATGTTTCGACAGCGCTTCGTGGTTGTGAATGTCTGCTGCTGTTATACTTATATATATGATCTATTTATATATATTATTTTTTATAATATATATATATATATATATATATATATTTTTTTTTTTTTTTTTTTTTTTTTTACACATCCGTGGGCTGGAAATTGCAACTTTGCAATATTGTAACTTTGAAATTGCAAGTAATGAACTTGTGAGTTTAGTCAACCTGCCGTACAGAGATGTGATTGAATTCTTGGTTTCAATTAAAAGCTTGGGTGACGAATGAGAATTGGCTTCATTTCCACATTAAAATTAGAGAGGATGCTTGGCAGCATATGCGATCGAGTTTGGTTTCCACTGTGCATCTGTTCCAAACTCGTTCCATTTATAATCGCTCATTTCAGTGTTAAGCCCTCTGTCATTCCCTCTCTCTCTCTTACCTCTAGCCAGCACGTCTGCATGGCAAAACATAGTGTAAGCTCCTAAAGTTATGAGCCAGTTTAACTGGTCACTTGAATCCTTACTGCAATAACTCAAAAGCAAGTAGGCCTCTAAATTAAGGCCATCTAACTTGGACCTAAAGTGTTCTGTTAGTGGACATTTCAGGAACAGAAAGCTCGAAATCTCTAATAAATAGACAAAGTGTTACTGTACATGTTTAACTAATACTCATGAAACAAGGTCATCGGAATTTACTTTACAGTTAAAGGGGTTTCTGGCTTCAGAACCTTTTGAGAAAGCCTGGTATAAATGACTTTCCATCCAATCCACACTGCTAAGCAAGTGAAAATATCTTGAATATGGTCAACTCTGTCCAGCATTTTCTGTTATAAGATTATTATAACCAAATATAAATGTATTAAACCTATTTCTTGACATTTGTATTAACTAGGAAAAATACCTGCCAATAGAACAATATATTCCAACCTTGAAAGTAGTAAAAATGTCTAGAAATAGGTTTAATAATGTTATATTTGGTTTCTTGTAATCGTATAATAGGGTATACTAGATAAATTTGACTGTTTTAACTAGCTGACATTTTTTTTGCAGCGAAGAACAGAACAACAGCATGTTTTTTTTAATTATTATTTTATTTAACATGTGAACAATTAGGTCGATGTATCATGGGGTGTGGGACAATTAAATTTCAGCCAACTGTTACAACCCAGTTCCCTGTGAACACACATATGTGTTTATGCTGGTTCTCCATATTGGTGTAATGAGTTGAAAGACTGTACAATTATAACACTGAAGATTATTATTTTATATAAATTTCCCTGCATATTGAAAGAGGAAGTGTGTCATTTGGATAGATTATTATTATTATCATCATTATTATTATTATTATTATTATTAATCACTCAAGTCAAAATAGACATGGGCCATAATATAACAGCAAGATGATTGGGTTCTGTTTAGATTAGTCTACAGTCACACATCACACAGAGTCAGTGTGGATTGAAACATTGGAATGGATGCATATCTGTTCTGTGATGTAACTAAAAACTCATCAGAAATGCTTTAATGGTAAACTAACATTTGGTCTTTAGTCTTTCTTTACTTATTTCTGTTAATATAAACCCCAAACGCATGAACTTTCTATCTCTCCCTGCAGTTTTTGCTCTGCCTCAGCTCCATCATCTCATTCCTGATGGTGAGGTCACCACAGTTAAGATCACGCGCTCTGACCCCTGTGAGCCGTTGGCCATCAGCATCGTGGGGGGAAATGAGACCCCTCTTGTGCGCATCCTTATCCAGGACATCTACAGAGAAGGAGTCATTGCCCGCGATGGAAGACTGCTGCCTGGAGACATGATCCTCAAGGTGTGTGTGTGTGTGTATGAGAGAGAGCAAGAAATAGAGAGAAAATGTAAAAGAGCTGAGGAGGTGGGTGGGTGGGTGGTCTAAAATTACATCATTGTACAGTAGGTGTGAATACTAGGTTGGCATGTGTACGTGTTGTATGGCGTCATGTGCTTCACCATCTGTTTGGCAAATGGGTTGGCAATATGGCATGAGAGAAAAAGCTTTCAGTTTGTGTTTACATCTTTTCCTCAGTTGACTTGAGCATTCGGCAGTGGCTTTATTCAATACTTTCCCACAATACTTAGCAAAAGAAAATTACAATACATACAATGTCCATGTCTATTTCTTGCAACCTATATCTCCTTCTATTTCTCACGTTCCCTGTCTATAAATCTCCCCAACAGGTGAACGGTATCGACATCACCAACGTCCCGCACTGCTACGCCCTTGCAGCTCTGAAGCGTCCCTGCATGCTGCTCAGGCTGACCGTGCTACGTGAACAGCGCCATCGTTACCGTGCGCATCACCACCACCACCACCATCACGTGCCTCAGCCGGGCGAGCTGTTGTACCCGGGCTCTGGTGGCAGCGTGAGGGACGACAGTCTGCACGTGGTGCTGCTGAAGGGTGCGCCAGATGAGCAGCTGGGTATCAAGCTTGTGCGCCGACCCGATGAGCACGGCGTCTTCATCTTTCACCTGCTAGAAGGAGGTCTGGCGGCACGGGACGGGCGTCTGCGTATCGACGACCGTGTGCTTGCTATCAATGGGCACGACCTGCGTTACGGTGCTCCTGAGCATGCTGCACTGCTCATACAGGTGGGCGTGACATATATCAGACATATACCCTGTATACAGGAAATCTTTGCCTTGTTGCAGAAGACTATTTCTTTCTTTATGGTTCTATGGGCAGATTTCCCCAAACCACAACTTTTTTTTTTTCCAATGGGATTCGTTTCTTTCACTGATTCTTGTGCATTAGATGCCTTCCTATGTGCCAGATAATGCGGGTAAGATTGCATTTCATCCAGGATGAAGTGTGTGTGTCGGGCATCATTACACAGTCCATAACACATGCAAGGTTTAGGGTTTATGTGTGTTTTGTGTGTGTCTGGTGTGTTTTCATTTAAAAGTCATTGACGGATCAAAATTCTCTCCGTGGACCTTAGGGGGTTAAAATATATTTGTTTAACAGAAATGTACAGCTAGACTTTAAAATTAATAAAGGTGGTTTGTAATTTTAAAAAAAAGGCAAAAGGACAAAAAAAGAGGGAGAGAAAACAATGAGCTATGTCTGAGTGCTAATTACACCTTCTGTGACCCTCTAAAAATGCATTAGATATGCAACAACATCCACATCCATTACTTATAGCACCTATAAGCATCTCCATATATCTCTATCATATCCATACATCCATTTTTTGCCCACACACTCATACACTCTAGCTCTCTCATGACCAAAACGCTGAAGGTCTTTTTTGTAAACAATCCAAGTCTTGGAGATGATCTTTCATGAGTAGCAATACTGAGAATTTTGAGTTTAAATAAAAATATACAAATGAAAAACTGCTAGGTTAAATGAAGACCATGTCTGCGATTGTAAGGCCAATCTTATGCCAATGTTCCTCAGTGTTAGATTAACCTAACACAATGTTTATCAATACAAGGCCAATTTTAACCATTTCAGCTTTAGGTCAATGCTAATCCAATGTTCCTCATGTTCGGTCAACTTTTACTCAGTGTTTCTCAGCATTTGCCAGAATTAATCCAATGGCTCCTACCAATAGCCTAAGGTTAACTCAATATTAACCCAATATTGCTTGGCATTAGGCCAAAGTTACCATATGTTAACCTAATGTTCCTCAGCATTAAGTCAACATTAACCCAGTGTTTCTCACCTTACACTTGTGATTAGCTACAGCCGAATCACAGCCGTGCCGATATTCAGTATTACATTTTATACATATATATATATAGAGAGAGAGAGAGAGTAGAAGAATAAAGCCAAGGTGAGAAAGACGGGGTTAATGTTTACCTATGCAACAGTCGCAATTGTGACTGCAATATTGTTCTATATGACAGTTTTATAAATAAGAAATTAATATTGAGTAACTGACATTTCAGGCATAACAATAAGATTCAACTTTTTATTGTTTGCATATCCCAGCTTACTAGGAAGCTGGGGTCAGAGTGCAGGGTCAGCCATGATATGGCGCCCCTGGAGCAGATGTGGTTAAGGGTCTTGCTCAAGTGCCCAACAGCAACAGCAGCAGCAGCAGCTTGGCAGTGCTGGGGCTTGAACCCCTGACCTTCCAATCAGTAACCCAGAACCTTGGCTTCCCTTCTTCATCTGACGAGATTTCATATTTTGAGTCAGAAGTTTTGTTCATGAAAAATGTATTGTTTGCCATGACCACTGATGATGTTGCTAACTGTACTGTAGTAACCGTTTCAGTGGGACTGTTGCTAGAAGTGAAATTCTACATGGCGAAAACAGACAAGCGGAGTGATATAAACAGTGAAACATCCCAGTGCAGTTATACTAAATATGAGCACTCCTGGAATGCCGCTCCAATCAGATTAGTGAACCAGAACTCACTGTTCCTTTTACTGTTACCTTTTGAGTCTGGCTTCTCTCAAGGTTTGCTCCACATGTCATCTCTGGTACCTTAACCACTGGCACCTCTAGCTTGCTCATTAGGGATCTAAATCTACATCTGGATTTCTGTAAAGTTGAATTGAATTGAAAGTTTCTCTGCTTTAAACCAATGTTAACTCTGTATTTTTCAGCTTTATATACATATATATATATATATCACCACAGTGTTCCTGAACATTACTCAATGTTCCACAGGATAATATTAATATAATCAGCACTTAATATAATCAGACTATATGCCACAGAGCAAAGTGCTGATGCAACACATAGTCATTTACTGTGCCATGAAGTTTTCCTCAACATGCCCCAGTTTTCTTCTGAGGCTTTCAATGCACTGCTGACTGTAAATCTTGTTACTGCTTGCTAAAATTGAAGAGAAAGTTGTTTGCGTTTGTGTGGCTACACTGTGTAGGTCTGTGCAATGTTCTGAACAAGTCAGTAATGCTGTGTGTTACGTGTTGCAGGCAAGTGTGGAGCGAGTGCACTTCATCGTGTTGAGGCAGACTCACCTACCTGCCCCGGATATACTACAGGAGGCGCCATGGAACATGGAGGGACCCCCACCCTACTCTGCTGTGGACGTTGAGCAATCACTGGTGGTGAGATTCCCTACACACACACACACACACACTTGCCTGCTACTCATCTTTACACAAACACAACTTCATGATTGATGTTTCTGTAAGATAGGTGGAAAAACCTAGCTACAGCAGAGCGGGTTTTCTGCTCTAATTGGGATGTTCCACCTGTCATTATCTAAGGAAACGTCTTCCCTTGTCCTAATAAAACTCAAATTCACAGCTTTCCACTCTCTCCCCTTCCCCACACACACTCGCATTCCTCTCACCTCTCTTTAACACTTCTAATTCTCTCTGTTAGTCTGAAGTGGGAACATTTTTTCCTTCTTTTTCACTCACAACAGCTTCAGCCACAGACAAACCCAAAGCAGTAAGAGCAGATCTGAATCACTTGACCCACGCTTCAGACTAAACATAGTGACTTTTTATTAAATGTCTTTATTAAGTTAGCACTTAGCTGCTGGGTTTGTTTCTTTTGGCTGTGCTCCAAGGCTGTACTTTGGCAGCGGTCACTGATACCACAGGCCCCAGGAGAAATAGCTAGCTCATTCATAACTAGCTTAAACACACACACATATCTCCTTGGTGTGACTGTGTTATACATAAGTCATAAGGTGTCTGAGATTTGTATACTTAGCAGATTAGTCATATAGATGTCATACAGTATATCTTTGTCACTCATATACATTTGTGCCACAACACACACACACACACACACTGACTCTGTGGTGTCCTCTTTGCTAGGACTCGTGCCAAAAGCCGGGGTGTTATGAGAAGACAGTGACTCTGGTTAAAGAGTCTAACGAGTCGCTGGGCATGACTGTAGCAGGAGGAATGAACAGCCGTGGCTGGGACCTGCCTGTCTACGTCACCAACATTGATCCCACCGGTGTGGTGGCCCGTGAAGGCTCCATCTGCAAAGGTGTGTGTCTATAGTAGTGTTTTCAATTTAGCTATAGGGTGCACACTCTGCACATGATACATACCAACTTCAACATTAAAATGGCTAAATTAAAGGAAAACTCCACCATGAATTTCAATAAATATGTTTAGATTGAAATATATGTGATGATGTGCTTAATGATTCTGGTACTAATTTGTTGGTTGGTGCTGTATTTCCATTATTTCTGTGAGAACTTAGAAGCCAGGTTTCACTGTTACCTCCTAAAAAAAAAGAGAGACAGAGAGAGAGAGCAAGAGCTTGTTTTCTCAGTCACCATTTTTCCAATGTTTAATGTCATATTAATGAGAAATCCAATGTATAAGTAGAGGACACAACAAACATTGGACTCAAAGTTCCAGAATGCAATGCAGTTATGTGATGCAATTACCCTGAGTCAAGGCAGAGACTCACCTCGACTAGTTTTTTTTTATCTATGACATGACAAGTATGATGATGCCGATGGCAGTATTAACATGAAATTTGAAACTTTATGACTTTATATGTATAAGCAGAGTGTACAGTTGAGGAGGTGAGAGAACTGGACAGACTAGAGGACTAAAGTGCTGCTGCATCACTCTCTTTATTAGAAATGAAGCAAAGCAGGTAGTCATTGTGGGTAAAAGTTAAAAAAAAAAAAAAAAAAAAGTCAATGCAGAATTTCATTACAGAATAAATCTTGGATGTCTTTAAAGATCACTTTTATCTCTTATATAAAGATTAATATACAAGTCGTTCAGGGTGGTGTTTGATATGAATAATTCCACTTTTGGATTAGTAACTGAACCATGTTGTAATGCACAGTCTGGTGAAAGAGTGCCATAAAACTGTTTGTTGTTCTCTTTCAACACCTTCCTTCTCTTCTTTCAAAATTATTCCTTCTATTTTTTATGTCCCATGATCTTCAGAGTTAGAGAAGCACTTTGGGCTGCACCATAACTTCAGTGAAATTTGATTTGCATAGCATTTTTAACAGTAGACATCATCACACAGCAGCTTAGATGAGCAAGCCAGAGGTGATAGTGGTGAGGAGAATCTCTCTGAGACCACATGAAGAAGAAACATCGAGAGGAACCAGACTCAAAGTGGAACCTCTTCTGGGTGACACTGGATAGTGAGATTATAAATAATTTATAATCTTTTTTTTTTTTTTTTTTTTTTTTACAGATGTAGAAGAATAAAAACAAACAGTAGGAAGTGCATTGAAAGGACATTCAGTATGAGTATATTGTGAATAAGAGTCATGGGAAGAGCACAGGACAGTCTTTATGATTACAACATTACAAATTTAATATTTAATAACAAAAGTTTAGAACTTTATGGAATAGGCACAAGGGCCGTTTGTAAAAGCTGACAAAAATACTTGAATCTGAATTTCATATATTTGAATTATATACACATCATGTTAAATATTTTTTTTTATTTCATAAATGTATTTTTTTTCCCTTTGTTTTGAACTAGGGCTAAGATTTCAGATTTTAAAAACCCTAAATACAAATCCCAAAATTCACAGTGGGAAAGTAAAAGCTTTCACTGGAAAAAAATTTAAAAAACACATTGAATTTGCTTAATTCAAATGTGTACATTCGTTCCACATGATTGAATTGAGTTGCATTAACACGGTTTGTTTTTGTAAATCCAACCTGATTTGATCATGTATTTTCAAATATAGTTCCCATAGTTGGGAATTTGTGTAGAAAGTATGTAGAGATAAACCATTGAGAATGACAAACAGTCTAGAGAGCGAGAGAAATCAGGATAATGATTTATGTTAAATTACAGTAATGGTCTCGGTTGATCTGGAGGTAATTTACATCTTCTATTTTCCTATAAATAGCCTTAAATCGACTGTCAATAAGTGTGCACACTATGCATGAACTTGAAGGTACACACACTTACATCCTGCCTCTAACACTCACCACATGTTACGTGCTTATTTGCATTTGCATCTTAGTAGCTAACATTTAAACTGGCCACACCCATCAGGACAAATAATAACGAAAATGCGAAAAAAGAAAAAGGACTTCGATTAGTATTGGTTGTTTGCATGCTGACTCAGCTGTATTGGCCTGAATGCTGTGAGACCAGATCAGTGGACTGACTGTTCAATGAGTGTGTCCGTGTTCTAACAAAACCACCCACCTATCACCAAGGTGACCCACTGATAACACACACACACACACACACAGAGACAGGTTTTTGAGCACACATAAGCTTTGTAACAAAGACGCACCTGCTAATGCATATGCATTAGGATCATCAGATCTGCAGATTTATGCACTGCTCCAGAATAATGCGCGCACACACACACCCGTGTCACATCAAGAATAATATGAACCATGAATATGTGATCATACAACAAAACAGGAGTGTGTGTTTGAAGGCAAGAATGGGTCTAAATTTCTAGACTTCTAGCCAAAAAAAAAAAACGTGTGTGTGTGTGTGTGTTGTACTTTAATTCAGAGTGACCCTTTTGTCTTATCACCTCATGATGCCATATAGCAGATATGCAGCCTGCTTCTTCCTGTCTAAAACATCACCTCTACTCATCTGTATCTTACAGGTGACTTTAACCCCTCATGGACTAGAAGGCTTTGTACCCCAAATGAAAGACGTCCTCGAGTGGCACGTTAACTCCCCTGTCGCTTTTTTCCTAGGGGATATCCTACTGAACGTGAACGGTGTGGACCTGACTGGTGTGACTCGAGGTGAGGCGGTGGCTAACCTGAAGAATGCCTCGTCCCCGGTGGTGCTGCGTGTGCTGGAGATGAGGCCACCTGACATGAGCTCTGTGGACTGCATGCCCCCCGCCGTGTCCTCGCCATCCTCGCCTGGAGACGTCAAAATGCCCCTGCCCAGCGATGATTACTCACCCCTGTGGGTATCCTGGCTTCAACTGCCCAGGTAAAGTGGGACAGAATAGCGCAGTTGTAGCTCCCCAGCATTTAACCCTTTGTGTGTTATTCACACCACAGCACTATTGAATTCTCAATTCTGATTGGCGGTGATTAATTTTCTATAACAGCACAGCTCTGACAATAGCACCAGCTGTAATCCAAATCTCTCGTTTTCTCCTTCTAATACGTGACATCATTTATAAGAACAGCTCATTCATAGGGACTTGTATTACAGTACATAATCTAAAATGATAATAAAGAGATATAAAAAAAAAAAGTGATGTTATTTAACAAAGGAAAATAGTCATTGATATGTTGAAGTTTTCTGTAAGGAGATGTTTAACATTTATGGAAGGAGTCTCCAGTGTCAGCGCTTTGTAACAGTCAGGAGGTTTCCCGCCATGGGAGAGTCTTCAGGGCAGAGGAGTTTTGGACTTCCTGGTTTCATGGAAACATGACCAGCTATATTTTTTCCATGTCTCATTAACTTCGAGAGAGAGAGAGAGAGAGAGAGAGAGAAGGAGGGAGGGAGGCTGGTAAGGGAGCTGTAGTGTTATAGACTAAACCTCCATCACACCACCCTTTCCCTGATTATTATCCTATAACAGCTTGCTCTGTCATGTTTCGTCACTGTTGAAAGCATGATTCTGATTGGTCAGCGGGTGTTGATTAATTTTCTATAACAGCACAGCTCGGACCGTAGTTCAGACAAGGTTTCTATTAATGTGCTCATTATGTTAATATGTTATCATTTCTGCAGTAACAACTATAGTATTTTGGATTGTATTCAATTTTGGTGCGAGTGTTTTTTCTGGATCTTTTCGATTTTACCTTACTAAAAAAAGATTACATTCCAGCTTTCCTCTCCTCTCTTCTCTGCCTATTTCTGCGTTCCCCCCCCATATCTCTGTCCTCCATCTGCTTTGCTTCCTCTGTAGGGAGGCGGAAATTGTCATGAATAATAATTTGTCCTGACGAAACGAGTTTGAGTTTGCAACTTCTGAAACAACATTAATTTCGAAAGTGTGAGAAAAACACAAAGTGAGGTCTCTATCGCTCCCTACTCTGACTGTAAGAGGTTTAAAGGTCTCAGAGGTGGACGGATATATATAGTCTCTTTTTTTTAAAATTGGAATTATTTGTAATGAAGGTATTCGAGTAGAAACTTTCCTTGTACAATGAGAATCTTACTTAGTTTGCACGCTCTTCACCAGTGCTGCAGTAGAAAAGAACATAAGAAGAACATAACAGTGTTGAGATGTAGTGTAGGATGGCTGCATGGGAGAAGAAATATGAATGTAAAAATTAACGGTGTTAATGAAAGCTCTTTCAGCAGCCCTTAAACCCTGCTGTGACATGTGACACACATACATACATACATTCTACAATGTCCATACTTCTCCTTGCTTGGTTAAAATTAATATATTAAAATGCACTTCAGCATAATTAGCTAAAAAAAAAAGCATATTTGAATTGCATACCATAACAAGGGTACATAATTTAAACCACAGTGCTCTTAATTCTCAAATCTGATTGGTCAGAAGGTGTGCGTTATTTTCAGACAGTAGTTACGGCTGTAACATGAATGATTGATGAACGGTTTATATGAATTCTAATACGTTATTGTTTCTGTAGTAACAGCTCATACACAGGGACTTGTACGGTGGATGCTCCACGTAATCTACAGATAATAATAAAAACGTATTGCTGTTTAACAAAGAAAAATGTCCACGTATAAACATTTTCACATAAAAACACAAGTCTCGAGTGTCAGTGCTTTGTAACAGTCACAGTGCTTTGTAAAGTTTCCCAACAAGGCAAAGTCTTCAGGACAGAGGAGTTCTGCTTCTCAGTAAAATGACAAGCTGCAGCTTTTTAGAAAAGAGAGAGAGAGAGAAGGTGAGGGAATGAAGGTTTACTGGAGCTCTAACGTAAGTGAGAATAGGAACTAACTTGTCTCTCGGGCGTTCCACGACATCAGAGCTGAACTATAAACTGTTAAAACGCATGCCGTGTCCTTCATTAATAAATTAAACATTGTGATTGTTGCTAAACTGCTGTAGTATAAGCACAATAACACACTCCAGACCGTATCACACCACCCCAGCGTGGATTATTTTCACATAAAAACACGTTCTGTCGCGTGTTATTCCTCCCTTAAACCACATCACACCACTCTAATGTTGATTATTTACCTGTAACAGCATGCTCTGTCATGTTTTATTCTTTACTTACTTACTTTCCACAGCGCTGTTGAATTCTGAAACCTCACTGGTCAGAAGGTGTTGATTAAGTTTGCTATAACAGCAGTTGTGACAGTGGTTCCTGCTGCAAAACAAAGCAGAGGTTTATACTAATGTGCTCATTATCGCTTCTGTAGTAACAGCTCATTCACAGGGACTTGTACGGCAGACGCTCCACATGATCTAAAGCTAATAATAAACGCGTTCTTAGAAAAACGTGCAGTTATTTAACAAACAAAAACGTACAATTGTTGACATAGTGGAGTTTTCTGTATTTATTGAAGATGTGTGTACAGAACGGTGTAATATTCATGGGACAGTCTAAGGATGAAGAACGTTGTGTTTTGCAGTATCTCAATAACAAGCTGCAGGGTCTTTCTTATTAACCTCAAGGGAAAGTGAGGGAACGACTGGTTATAGCTCTTTATAACATAAGTGGTAACAGGAACTAACTTGTTTCGCAGACATTCAACATTAAACATAACTATAACCTGATGACATTTTGTTTATTGATAAATGTTCATAATTTGCATAGTTTGGCAAATTGCAGTGTTATCAGAAGCATAAAACACTTCCGAATGTGTTACAGGAAGTTAAATTATGTGCGTAATTTAAAATTGAGTTACAGTTTATAATGAGTATTTTATATGTATTTATATAATTAACACTGTAAGTATTTCTAAAGCAAATAAACATTGAAGTGCATGTAAGAATGTTTTTTTTTTGTGTTTCTTTTTTTCCTGTGTATCAGCTTCACTGTTACTTTTAGCAGGAAAACGTTTTGTAAGGTTAAGGTTTTTTACCACCAGGGACATTCTGAGGGAGGCATTTGGCCTGATTGAGTTGATCTGATATGCAGATGGTGTGATTCGGTGTGATAAGGTGAACTGTTTGTCTCCTGCAGACACCTGTACAGCTGTAAGGACATTGTGCTGCGCAGGAGCACATCGGGGAGTTTGGGCTTCAGTATCGTAGGAGGTCAAGAGGAGCTCAACTGCAATCAGTCCTTCTTCATCCGCTCCATCGTGGAGGGAACACCAGCATACAATGACGGCAGGATACGGTAAACAAAAACATACGCTAAACACTTTTTATGTTAAGAAAATTCCATAGTGTTGAATCTTGTAAATGGTTTGTGCTACTCATGATGAGTTTTTTTTTTTTTAAATCTGCATTGTGAATTTACAAAAAATAATTTTCCCCACATATTTGGAAAAAAAAATGGAACAAATTATTTTAATCCTGTCACATGTCTTTCATTTCTCTTTTTTTATTTTCCCCCAATTTTCTCTCCAATTTGGTCTTGGCCAATTCTCACTCACTCACCAGCTAACTCTCCTCTCTTCCTTGAAGACATGTAGAGCCAATCTCCACACCTTTTCAAACTGCTGCTCATGCAGCGTCGCGTGGCAGAGTAACACTCATAGGAAAGTGCTATCAGCCCTCGTCTGCATACATGAAACCACAGACACTAGTGGCTAGTGTCACTCTGACTGACAGTTGAGAGAGTGTATGCCATTCCTCTCACCCTGAGAGCATAGCCAATTTCACTCTCTTGATTCCCTCCCACAGGGGAATCCATTGTCAGGATTTGAACTCCAGTCAATGGGGTGAACGCTTTTCTGTTGCGCTACTCAGGAGCTCACTTTTCTCTCGTATTGGTGCTTCTGCCTTTAGGAGAATCCCCAAATGTCTGACTGGAGTTATGGTTCATATTTCCACAAATATTGTTTAATTGGCTAAAATATGGGTTTTGTGTTTGGTTTTTTTTTTCTTCCTTACTTCTAGTGATAAATTCTGTAGTCAAAAGACAATGAATTCTATGGGCCTATGGGAAGGTAAGAGTTAATCATCAATCTCTCTCTCTCTCTTTCTCTAGGTGTGGAGACATCCTGTTGGAGGTGAATGGAAAGAGCACATGGGGAATGACTCACACTGCATTAGTGCGCCTGCTGAAAGAACTGAGGGGCCGTATTACTCTCACCATCGTCTCCTGGCCTGGCAGCCTGCTATAGGCCCACGTTGTGCAGGGGAGGGGCTTATTACAATGACCCTATGTTGGAGGTTGGAGCGTCACACAGTCCCTGCCCACAATGAATGGGCTTTTGGACATGGACTTCCATGGTAGGCAAGTCGTATGAAATGGACCAGCGCCGTAGAACGTGGGGCAAGGTGCTTTGGCTTCGTCCAGGAATGAGGGACTGACATGGACCTCAGATGCTGAAGGTGGTGCGTATGATAGACTCTCTTCACATGAGGACTCACCAAAGGTGTTGGCCATGGGAAAGAGATCATCCAGTGTTAGGTGATTCAGGTTTAACACCCAAGAGTCCATGTGATACTATTGCCATAATTTCATTGGCTGCCTGTGCACTTGATAGCCCCCGCCTTCACTGATATCACCATTTAGACAAAGGAAGCAGACTCCTGTACTCCTGTTACTGAGGCCACATACATGAGGAGCTGATGATCAAAAGAAGCACCTAGAAGAACCATGGTCACACATTATGAGGATATGATATGTGTGAAAGTGTATATAAATACTCCTCTGTGGGCAATGTGCAAACATATTTCATAAGTGTGTAGCTGATTTGTGGTGGAAGAGAAAGAACTTCTGGGATATGTGGAGGTTCAAGCTAAAGGTTCAGAGTTTGGGGTTGCCAACTTAGTTTCTATGTTAGAACATGCATTTAAGTGGACACACATTTCTTTCCTGTTAATGTTAGTGTGTGGGGAAAAATGAGACAAATTCAAGCGTTCGTACTACGGCGACTGTTTCTTTCATTTGTTTGTTTATTTCTATCTGTTCCTATGGCCTTTTTGGATATTGGCTTCGCTTTGTTCGTTCTGACAGTAATGCGTTTTCTCCATCCATCGGAGAAAGTTTTTTTTTTGTCTGTGTTGGTATGTTGCAGATGCTGTTGCAAAGAAAATATATATCTTTGATGAGTATTATGAAAAAAAAAAATAAAGGAATTGACTAAATAATATTGTTGTAACACTCTTTTAAAAAGGAAAATTTTATATATATATATATATATATATATATATATATATATATATATATATATATATATATATATGATTTTATATAAATGTGTGTGTGG
>CM075021.1:2774063-2784924 GCA_037576675.1 Pangasius sanitwongsei | reverse complement strand
CACTTCTCCTGTCAATTATATACCATTTTATCCTACTAATCACACTTCTCCTGTCAATTATATACCATTTTATCCTATTAATCACACTTCTCCTGTCAATTATATACCATTTTATCCTACTAATCACACTTCTCCTGTCAATTATATACCATTTTATCCTATTAATCACACTTCTCCTCTCAATATATACAGTTTTATCCTTACTAATCGCACCTATCCTTTCAATATATACCATTTTATCCTACTAATCACACTTCTCCTGTCAATATATACAGTTTATCCTTACTAATCACACCTCTTTTATCTATATATACTGTTTTATCCTACTAATCACACCTCTCCTGTCAATATATACCATTTCATCCTACTAATCACACGTCTCCTGTCAATATATACTGTTTAATCCTACTATATACACCTCTCCTATCTATATATAACATTTAACCTTACTAATCAATCAATATATACAGTTTTATCCTTACAATTCACACCTCTCCTGTCAATATATACCATTTCATCCTTACTAATCACACATCTCCTGTCAATATATACTGTTTAATCCTACTAATCACACCTCTCCTATCTATATATAACATTTTATCCTTACTATTCACACCTCTCCTATCAATATATACCATTTTATCCTACTAATCACACCTTTCCTATCTATATATAACATTTTAGCCTTACTAATCAATCAATATATACCATTTTATCCTTACTAATCACACCTCACCTATCAATATATACCTTTTTTATCCTACTAATCATATATACATATGTGATCAATTACTCCTTTCAGTACCACATTCACGTTCCAAAACCAAGGGTGACCAGGCTTTCACGGCGGCTGCTCCCAGGCTTTGGAATAGTCTCCCTTTTCATATAAGACCATCCTCCTCTATTGCTATGTTCAAATCCTCCTTGAAGACTCGCTTTTATTCTTTATCTTTTAATTCAGTCTGAGCCTTGAAAATGACCATTTGTCTTTCGGTATTTTCTAATGTTAAATGTTTTTGTGTATAGATTTGCTTTATACAACTTGTCCAGCACTTTGGTTTCAACTTTAGTTGTTTTTAAATGTGCTTTATAAATGAATAAACTAAACTAAACTAATATATACCACTTCATCCTTACAATTCACACTGTTCCTATCAAAATTATACCATTTTATCCTTACTAATCACACCTCTCCTGGCAATATATATCATTTTATCCTACTAATCCCACTTCTCACATCAATGCACAGTACCGTCTGAAAGTATTGGAACAGCAAGGTCAAGTCTTTTGTTTTTGCTATTGTCAGCAATTGTTTAAGAATGTAAATTTTTGACAGAAAATACTTTGTTAGGACAAAATTTATGCATAACATATCAATTATGCATAAAGTTTACTCAGAAATATACTTCTTTCACTCATCAAATATTTAAAAGGTATGTCCCAAATTCATTTCAGTTAAGTTTATGTAAACAATATTCAAATAAGACATTAAATATTGAGCAAATATTGCTTACTGTTTTGTTCAGCAACAGGTAAAAATATTTGACCAACAACAGTAATAGTTTTGCAGGAACTAGAATACTACACACCTCTAAAAGAATATGTCATTAAAGAACCATTTGAATTAAATAATTGATTATCTACAGAAATATCATGGGTAAAATATAAAGACTTGGCCTGTTTAATACAATATGTCTATTTTGTTCCAACTGTGACAAGAAAAATATGCTTATAAATCAAAGATCTGGAAAGAAGCGTTTGCTTATGAAACAGCCTTTAAACCTTTTTTTTTAAATGCTTTATTAGAGCTTTCAACTTACAGTATAGTACAACAAAAGTGAAAACATAGCAATAATTATTAAAATTGACAGCATTGAATAACAATACTCAACTGGAACATATCAAACACCATAGCTCAAAACAGAAACAGAGAGGAATAATAACTAAAAAAGAAAATAAACAGGAAAGTAAGGAAAAAGAAAGGAAGAGGGCATTACTGAAATTAAGTATTTACACCCATTAAAGTGTTAAAGAGGTTGTAGGCTGTGCAGATTGTACATGTCCTAAGTGCTTTTTTGTTAACAGAAAGTGAAATTGTAATCAAATATTGTTTTATCTCTTTTAAGAATACCAAAAAAAACAACATTTAAAAAACCTACATTTATGAATATAGAATCTACATAGAAAAAAAATTAAATTTATAATAAAACAAGCACTTTTGATCTGCTTCAAAATATCCAAAAATAACACTTTTGGGATTCATTGAAAAAAACCTTGCAAGACAATACAAACTAACATGCAAAATAAAATGAAGAGGAGTTTCAGTGTCATTCTTACAAAAGGAGCATTTAGTGTCAATATCAGATCTGATTTTTTTTTTTTTAAATTGTTTGACAGGGTAAATGTAATGAATTAATTTAAAAGATATTTGTTTTACACTGTTTGTAAGTATTTTTGTTTGTTTGTTTGTTTGTTTCAATTTAGATGATCAAAAAGGCCATTCCAGTATGAGATTGAGGGTGGGACAACCTTTAAATCTCCCCGCTATGCAAACGAACCCTTGTGACGTATAACTCGTGCGACAGCGCGGTGCCACGTCACCTTTACGAGACTCACATGGTTTGTTTTGGTATGAAGTCTGCGTCAAAGTTTCACTGACAGCAAGATACATATATATATTTTTTTACTGTTTTCTCCTCTTCAGATTCTCTGGAACAATGTTGTCCGCAGATGTTTTCACGTCTTTCCCCGGACAGATGTGGGAGAAGGTGCTGTCAAAGGTAAACAAAGCAGTTGTTTTCATGGACGAGCCGTGTGCGGAAAGCCTGCACTGGAGCGGAGGGGCTGCTCTGCTGTTCGGCGCCGGAGCCCGCAATGTCAAGCGCTTTTCCAGCTTCGAAGCTGGCGCAGACAACGAGCCCAAAGCGGTGTTCGTGGTCAGCACGCTGCTGAAAGGAAGAACGGCGGACATTATAAAGGACATCGTTTCTCTTAGCCGCTTCAGGTACTGCGTAGTGTTCACTGCTGTGCCGCACTCTCTGCACCTGCTCGCTGACGGAGTCTCCGCCGAGCTGGAGGGCAATGTGGCGTTTACACGCTTCGAAGAGAAGCTGTGCGGGTGGATGGGCAATGCTGAGTACACAGCCCAGGTCATGCATGCTCCAGTGCACTTCGCCAGGGCGTCCTCTCAGCTCCTGATCGCGCCCGGCTTTGCTGATCTGTTCCCGCTGTTAGACACTGATCTCACCTCCATCAACCACAAGCGGCCGGAGAAACGCCGCTTCGCCAGTCTCTCCGACCTGGACATGCTCTCTCTCCCTAACGAGCTGCAGATTAAGATCAGAGCTCTGGTCTCTGCTCTGAACACCCTCTTCGAGTTCACACACACGCGAGAGGAAAGCTTCACCGTGGGCCCAATGAGTCGCCTGATCGCTTCCGAGCTGGCCAATCATCCACAAGCTAAAAACCGCAGGAAGTCCTCAGCACATAAAGCCTCTGTGCTCTTCATTGACAGAACTCTTGATCTGACAGGTCGAGTACTACACTGCACCCGCTAGCTGTCCACAATCTCAGTAACAAGTACTAAGCAGTCCCATGGCTATATGGGCGAAAGTGGGTGAACACCTGACCACCACATACACATTTGCTTTCTGAACATATCATTCCAGATTTATTCCCCCTTTGCTGTTATAATAAGCTCCACTCTTCCACGAAGGCTTTCCACTAGATTTTGGAGCGTGGCTGTGGAGCCTTATATTCATTCAGCCACAAGAGCATTAGTTATGTTGGGGGTGCAGTCGGTGTTCCAGTTCATCCCAGTGGGGTTGAGGTCAGGACTCTGTGCAGACCACTCGAGTTCTTGCACTCCAACCTTAACACACCATGTCTTCATGGATCTCACTTTGTGCCCAGGGGTGTTGTCATGCTGGGACAGTTCCAGCGAAGAGAAATTGTCATGCAGCGTCCAAAGACATCCAAAACAGTTGCTTGCTTCCATGTTTGTGGCAACAGTTTAGGGAAGAGCCACGTGTGTGATGGTCAGGTGTCCACATAATTTTGGCCATATAGAGTATATTAAGATTACATACTCAAACAAGTCATCAGTAAAAATCTCCCAGTCTTTCATACTTTTTTTCTGTTCTTCCATTTATAAACCATACTTTCAGTGATATTGATGCTATGGTGCGTTGTTTTCTAGCTAGTCATGCCTGAAGGTGTCATGGAGAATATGATGTACATGATATACATAAAAGCCCACAGTGCACCGCAAAAGTCCAAAGCATGCATCCTGTTGAATACCATACATGACCCATGACACAGAAAAGGGTGAAGTCTCATGGATAGATTATGGTAGTGATGTGATGGTGTTTATGTGACAGTATGATGCTACTTCTTTATGTTAATGTCCAGGGCAGCATGATGGTGCAGCCGGTAGCATTGCCACCTCACAGCTCTAAGATCCACTGTTCAAACCTAAGATTAGGTTTCTGTCTGTGTGGAGTTTTAAATATTCTCCTCGTATCTGCATAGGTGTTCCCTGAGTACTCCAGTGTCTTCCCGTCTCCCTAAAACATGCCAGGAAGTGTATTGGAGACTAATAAGGAGCCTTGCATCCCATACTTTCAGTGATAGTATTCCCACCTTACACCTAGTGTTCCCAGGATAGGCTCAGAAGCCACCTGGAACCTGACCAGGATAAAATGATTACTGAAGATGAGTGATTGTGTATATTAAAGTGATCAGGCTCCTGTCCTGGAGCACCACAGCCATACAGATTTTTTTTTTGTAAAGTTAAATTAAAATCTCGTTGATAATTCGTTGATGGGTTGAGGTTTAAAATAGGTCAGCAACTAAACTCTGCATGCTCACTGTCAGCTATTTTGAAAGTGACTCTCATGGTAACTTCTTTTCTCTCACAGGAGCTGTGGGACATCATGGTGACAGCCTGGTGGAGAAGATATTGTCCGTTTTGCCTCCGTTGCCGGGTCACGTGACTGATGTTCAAGTAGACATGCTGGAGCTGACTCATCTTCAGCGCGCACCTGAGGCACAGGGTGTCCTGGCACCTGGCTGCCTGGGACAGACTCAGTAAGGCCATTTTCACTGACTCAGTACCAATGACATAACACTGAGTACATTTACACTGACACCAAGTCTAGAGTCGCTTTACAGTAAGAACTCTCAGCTTTCTGGGTCTGTTCACATCATCGGCCTGAGTATTTTAAAGATGCACAGTTGACTTTTTGTCTGTAGGTGAAGAAGTAACTTGGTTAATTCTACACTGCATATTTAGCTTCAAACCCCCTTTTTGGCTTCCATTTACGGAAAAACTCAGTTTTTAAGCCGAGCATCAGTCAGTTGAGAATGAATTCATACAGTAGCTGAACAAGCATGTGACTGACTAAAACATTTCTCTGTAGTGGGTGAAAGTATTGGGTATACTGTCTCTATTTTTCCTCACTTCTGCTGTATTTAATGTCAGCTTTCCAGGCATGAAAATGAACCTCAGCCCTAGTCCAAAATACGTTTTCTATTTTAACCTTATAATTTAGTCTCATGCAATTATTACTAAGGAGTTATTTTCCCCTTTTAGGACGAATTATGGAGCATTAAATAAGAGTCTGTGCTATTGTACATGCCTTTGCTATCCACGTGTGTGCATGTAGTAGCTTTGAACGGTTCAAATGTGAACCGAATTGTTGTTTTTAATCCAAATATTGCCTCTGAAGAAAGGGAATAATTGAGTTTGGAACGTGGAGAGAGTATGGGAGTTTCCCGTGTGAGTTTTGGCAGATATGCACGCGCATGTACAGATCCACAAAACCAGCCCTGTGTTTTGAATACTGCTCCAGTATTATGCCAGTCATCATAAATTCATCTATTTGTATTAGAATAATACAAATAATGAGCGATGTTGTTTGGCTGATGTCACTGTCTGTGTGGTGGGATGTGGTAATGACCGACTCCAGGTTTCTGTTTCCTTAAGTGATTCTGCTCTTCTCAATTACATAACAAGTCTATGGAGATATTTCAGAATAACATGTCATTGCTGTAAGTGGAAAAAGTGTTTTTTGTTGTTGTCTTTTTTTTTTTTTTTTTTTCAATATAATGACTTCATTGCACTGCACTTGAACTCAGCCTTTCTTTGGCCACATTAACTAGTTGTGTCATTGTAAAAACACTGTTTAAGCAAGTTCAGCTATTTTTTTTTTGTTTTTATTTTGTGGTTAATCCTTAAAATCTTTTGACAGGGCAGTAAAAACAGGCCAGAGATCAGATGCTTTACACTCGGTGTTTGAACCTGCACCCAGATAAACTCTAGTATCATGTTTTAGTTATTTGTGCATTATAAGGGCTGTCTTAATGGATGATGCCATGGCTTTTAAGTTTAGCCTAAAGTTAAAAGCATCACTGAGGAAAGCAGTTTACAGTCTATTGGATCTGCTGTCAGACTGAGGATTGGACAGGTGGTTAATATATTTAAACACAATTAGTCCTCAGATCTAAGGCTCAGGATCTGACAGATAAGGTTAGTGGCATTAAAACATTTAATCTCAGATTAATCTCTTGCCCTGCTTAGAGACACATTTGATACAGCGTTCAACATGACTCCAGTCGGAATGCGAAATTTCTAGGGGTGTAATGATACACTTTGGTTATGATTTGATTCGATTCATGATATTGGTGTCATGATTTGATTAGATTCTCATTATATTTTGAACAAAATTTTAAACAAAACTGACGACTCCTTTTTTATTTTTGAATCATAAACAATGCAAACTCATGATCATTTTTTTGTCTGTACAATTTCAAATAAACTAAATAAATTAAAAATTGCTATGAGCAGAGGTTTAATATTGTAAACAAATTGTATTACAGGTTCACCTGTTAAACATAAATTTATAAATTCTCCCAAAAATCTGACTGAATAAACAAAATATCTGACCCAGTGGAAAATGACCGATTGAAACTCTGTAGCAGTGCCAGAGGTGTCATTTTTACCAGAAATAGAGCTCCAAAGTTGGCTAAAATGCCCGGTTTCCACGGCCTCTTTTTCAAGCACTGTAGATTGCAGCGGCACATTGCTGGTGTCGTTTGAAAGCTACTGAAGAGCTCTTTTTAACTGTTTAAATTTGCGTCTTTATGATCCGGGGGAACTGGGACCGGCATGTGCTCATTATATTTTAACTCTATAGGTTGCGCAGATTGGTACCTCTGGTGTTCAAACAACGAATTGCATTAGGTTCATAATTAATAGATTCCTCTGTGTGAATCGCACATTCCCATGATGCACATTGTGAAATTCATTGTCTCATGATGCATCATTATACCCCTAGAAATTACATGATTGCAAAGTGGGGTAAAACATGGATTCCTCCATGTTCATCTTCTGTTAGCAACAATCTAGCCAGCTAACATTAGGTATATGATAGATTTATCTCCCCAGAACAGTGAATTGTGTACTCAGTATTATATGTGTTGATTGAAATTCTAGTCTATACAATATAGCTCTGTTAAAAGTAAAGATGTCCTGCTTTGTTTACTGTTGATGCTCTGAGCAACCATATTGATATGATGTAATGTGCTGAGCTCGGAGTTGAGGAGACCCTTCTGACTTTCTGAGCAGGAATTCTGAGCTGGGGTCATTTTCTTTCATTTTTCCTAGTCGGAGGTCAGAAGGTGCGAGCTTTAGTCAATTGCAGCATTAAACCTGATTAAATCTCCCACTGAGACTTTTGGGTCATGACATCAGTGGAATTATTAACAGTCATCAAATTTTAAACAGTGCACACACACACACACAAAAACCCATGGAGACAAAACCCCACATGTTATATACCAGCACCACATCCCCACTAATGATCACAGTCATTACTGTATTGCAGTAGCACCACAGCATTAAGCAAAACCACACTGCCAGAGTTCAATGGCAGTAAACAGGAGCTGACTGTGGCCCAGATGGCATAGAGCTGGTGATGCAGGAGGACCAGCAACAGCATCAGAGTCTCTCTCTCTCTCTCTGATTCTGTAGACAAAATGAGAAAAGGACAGATGCACTAGAGAATTAAATGTGAGATGAAACGGCAGTGTCTTGATAGAGCAAAAATAAGCATTGCCTGAAAATGTGCCTCAGGTTTCCATTTTCAATTTATTAAAAACATCCAACGTTATAAAAGAAGAATAAATGAAACTAACAACAACAGTGTTTGTGTGATCCATTCAGACTCTTAGCAACATGTAACTGTCAGGTTTTGAATCGGAAATGGATGCAAGTGCAGAATAACATTTTAATAGGTGAAACGCATAGAGTCTAGAATATGAACAATACATTGCTAAACATGGAAGCATACGTGAAAGATGAAGCGAAGGTGAGATCATGAGTGCTAACAGAGACAGAACTTAAATACAAGTGCTCATTAGGTTATAATGTGACTCAAGTACTCGATTAACGTGAAGTGCTTGGGCTGATGGGAAACGTAGTACTGCGCCACATTCAGTGCTGATCTGATAGTAACAAAATAAAAGCTGTGCATTTGAAGGGGACAAAAATAAACATTACTAATTTAACATTAGGTGCACTGGTGTGCAGGGTTGCCAAGTCTCAGCAAAATTACCACCCCAACTACAACCCCAAAACTGCACAAAAGACTTGGAAAAAAAAAAAAGACTTGAAAAAAACTGGTCATTGGATACAGGAGTCACATTTTTCTTCTGTTTCTCAGTCTTTGTGTTGGAACCAAGTTCACTGTAGTGCAAATGTATTTCTGATTTGTTGTTTAAAAGCTACCAGTATTTGGCAATCCTGGCAGCTATACTGGGCAGTGTGTCTGTAGCATGGGGTGCTTGTTTCCCATTCTGTTGTTTGCTAGCTGTGCTGTGAAAGTCACGCAACTCTCTGTAGCCTCATACATGGTTTTGAATCTTATGTTCTCTGCATTCCAAACACGACCTTCCCAATCGCTGTGGTGATTTCTTTAACCCTGATTTAATCAGCTGGGAAATGCAGAGAACGTGTGCCTACTCTTGGCTATTATTGGTTTGTTCATGTGTCTGTCAGGGAGAGCCTGAGCTGGACTAGCAAATAGGGAAAAGTCTGGTCCGTAAAGCAACTTGCTATGGTATGTCAGAGTACAACTGAAAACAAGTGTTTAGTATTACAGTGTATGCAATCTCGTGGATCGTGGAGGCATCATTCACCATCTAAGATCGTCATATCGCCCACTCCAATCTCTGACATTAAAACCCGTGGTGATTGCTACTGGAGCTATGAGCACTCACAGCAGATAGTTGTGTTTATAGCAGTGTGTAACATGGGTTAGCTGTAAAGTCAATGAATAAGAAAATAATGATAAAAGTCAAAACAAAATGACTTCATATGATGAAAAAGTGACAAAAGTTTATCGGAGCATTGCCATGCAACTGTATAATCAGTACAGCAAAAGGCAACATCCTGGAATGTAGTAAATTACTGTCTTAATTGCTCGCGATTACCGTAGGTCCGCACAGACTTGAAGGACAACCTCTGGACTTAAACCATTTGAAACAAGGTCTTAGAGTGCACATGCTTGCCTTGAGAGTCTAGGTGTGTATGTCTAGCTCCAGTACCCGTCGTGTTCTCTACAATCAGCGGGTCTTGTCATCTGTTCCTCTCCTCCTCCCGGTGCCTCTCATGTGGTTTGGGTGGGAAAAATCTCTCTCTGGGTGGCTCGGCTTTTCTCCTTCTCCTCTTTAAGCTCAGTGGGAGGTGGAGCTCTTTAAGCTCACTAGAGGAGAACCAGGCCACTTCCAGTGCAGCAAATGTACCTTATGATTCTTTTGGTTTCTTCTCAGTACTCTAATTGGTACCTCCTTGACACCTTGACCATCTGTCCTTCAGCCTAGGATCCTGCCATCATTCAGTGTCGTTAATGATGTATCATACAGCTGCTTCATGTGATGCAAGCCTATGTTTTAAATTTTCACCTCCTAAGCTACTTAGAGCAAAGTCATTTACATTGTGTTTGAATTTCTATTTCAGAATGCATATATGAGAAGCCAGGTGATGAGTAGTCTTCTATACAGTCTTGTATAGGCTTATATACATCAACATTTAAGCATTAATTACACATGCAGTAGTGTTTCGATTGATATGTCACTTTTGATGTTACTTCAGTTCGTAATAACACGATATCATGTAAATAAAAAGTCTGTTATGCTCAGTGATAGGTGATACGGCCGTGCAACTGTTATCAATAAACATAGACGACACTTCGTTAAAATGAAATTAGTTTGATTTGTTTGTCCTAGCATTTCATCCTTGCAACCCTTCATGCCTTGTCCTTAGAGGGTGAAGCTAAGACTTAAGGAAGGGACATGAGGAAGAGTAATTTTTAAAAAATTAATGTGCTTTCTTATTAATAAACATTGCTTTTTTTTACCTCCAAATGTTTCCATAGATCCAAATGCATTAAGTCCAACAATTTTTTATTAAATCAAGAATTTAATATCATTCATTCATTCATTCATTCATTCATCTTCATCCTGGTCAGGGTCGTGAAAAATCCGGAGGGTCATCATTTTTCTTCAAGATGTCAGTCGGGTTGCTCTACCATCCAAGCTTACCATTTCGAAACTTTTTCAAACTTGTAACATGATCTTTATATCCACACACATATTTTGTCCCTGCCATGTTGGTCGGCATGCATCATGACACGAACATATGCAGTTAGGTCGGGAAGTATTTGGACAATGACAGAGTTTTTGTGATTTTGCCTTTATACACCACCACAATGGATTTGAAATCAAAGTGTAGACTTTCAGATTTATTTTAAGAGGTTCCACAAAAATATGGCATTTACCATTTAGGAATTACAGCCATTTT
>CM075021.1:2715463-2743339 GCA_037576675.1 Pangasius sanitwongsei | reverse complement strand
GGCAGAGAGGCAGACAGATCCATGTTGTATGTTTTTCCATCATTATCTCCGCTGTGGTCCGTGATTGAGTGTAAGCCGTTCCACAAGAGCTTGAGATTAGATCCCTGAAAGTTTTCCACCATCTTGTCTTTATAGGCTCTTTTTGCAGACCTGATAGCTCTCTGAAGATCGTATCTGGCCCTTCTGTATGCCTCAGTGTCACCAGAGTTGTAGGCGGAAGCACGAGCTTTGAGTTTGGCCCTAACATCAGCATTCATCCAGGGTTTCTGGTTTGGAAAGGTTTTAATGCAGAGTTTAGGGATAATGTTCTCAGTGCATATATTGATGTAATCAGTGACAGAGTTTGTGTATTCCTCAATGTCTGTGCCCGCTGCGTCCCGAAAGATCTGCCAATCTGTTGTATGAAAGCAGTCCTGAAGTGTGAAGATGGCTTCCTCACTCCATTGGTGGATTGTCCTGATAACTGGTTGTTCCTGTTTTAGCTTTTGTTTGTATGCAGGCAGAAGAAGAATGGACGTGTGATCTGCTTTACCGAAGGCAGGGCAGGAGAGGGGTTTGTAACTGGTTTTGAGTGCTGTGTAGCAGTGATCAAGTGTCTGATCTGCTCGAGTGTGAAAAGTTATATGTTGGTAGAATTTAGGGAGAACCTTTTTCAGGTTTGCTCTGTTAAAGTCTCCAGCAACAATAAAAACAGCGTCCAGGTATTTATTCTCCAGACTATTTATAGTTTCATAAAGAGTGCCCATTGCATTGCTTTTATCTGCCTGTGGAGGTATACAAGTTACTGTGAAAATGACTGAACTAAACTCGCGTGGAAGAAAGAATGGCCGTATTTTAATTGTTATGAGCTCGATGTCAGGACAACAGTGCTTGGCAACAACAGAAACATCTGTGCCCCAGCAAGAGTTCACTAGAATGCAAACGCCACCGCCTTTGCACTTACCAGAGTCAGTTGTTCTGTCCTGGCGGTAGATTGTAAAACCGGACGGTGAAACTCCGTTGTCTGGAACAGTAGCATCATATTGTGGCGATGCTTTTCATCAGCACGGACTAGTCAGGGTTGAGAGCAAGATGGATGGAGCTAAATAGTAACTTATAGAGGTTTGCACTAATTGATTAAACGTTAGTTATTACACAATTGGTACATCTCAAGGTGAGTCAGGTAGGTGATTGAAAATACTAGCTTTTGCCCAGTATGTCATTCCTGGAGATCAGTCATTGAGAGGGGTTCTGATGCAGTGAAAGCAAAAACACTGTTTTATTTATAGCTGTGCAGATGTGCTTTTTCGTAGTGAAACAAACCTCGATCTTCTCCACTGCAACCCTGTTCTATCCAGAGTAATGAATGTAGTTAGAGCTTTTCATTGCCACTATTTAAAGCAGCGAAATGTAAACAGAGCTAAATAACATGTTCTGTGTCATCGCTGATTGATTAACACTAAAGGCCAATTCACATCAACCTCCTTCAGGTCCATTTTCAAAAGCGTTTCAGTCCACACCAGCCTAAGCCCTGCCTTGTTTTATGCTTTGTGTGCCTGACTGAAGCATAAACTCCATAGAAACCCATTGGAATCACAAAAGCACACTTTCTATACACTGTGCACTTTATTTATAAACACAATCTACCAAGAGGACATGATTGTGTAACCTTAGCTTAGTGTTTGTGTAGTATGATTCTCATTTTAAACCAACATGAGGAAACACAATAAACACAAATACACACTGGTTATTCACTGATCCACAGTCTCAGTTGGCAGTCTCTATATGGACAAAATAGGCTTAATTATGAAGAAGGCTCCAGAGGAAACCAGACTTAGCTTTGCAGGCTCTGTTTCTTTTGGTTTTTGGGTGCTTTACATCTAGGCTGTTTTAAAGATTCTTCAAGAATTTCCCTCGGGATGAATAAAGTTCTATCTTATCTTATCTTATCTCATCAGTTCCCTCTTAATGACAGTTGGAGAGGGCAGGCAAAACCACTGACAGGCAAAAATGTTCAAATAATTAGTAAATCTGAGAGTAAGAGTTTGGGGGGCAGTGGTATAAGGGGAAGAAGGGAGGACAAGCAATATTAGCCTTGTGATTGGTGGTAGTAAATATTTACGCAAGATTTACATAAGATTAGTCTTGCCCACATTTTTCTGAAACTCTAATGAAGTACTTCTAGACATTGAAAAGTTACCAGTTATTCTTTTTTTCCTGTTAGGGATGTTCCAGTTTGCATTTCATCGTATTTGTCGTACTTTGCCATTTGATTCATGTTTCACTTCATATCCACTGTTAGGGCAATAATTACGAAGATTTAAACAACGACGCTGTAATTAACGTTCCTGTAACAGGATGCCAGTGTATTTTTGCCCCATACACAGGGGGATGGTTAGAAAGGCAAAAATTTCTCTGAGGATCATGGTTGAAGATGGGAGCATTTTGGAGTCACCAAATCTGCAACTAGACGCCACCCCCATGTCAGCAACTAAACTGGGAGGTGTTCCAGAAGAAAGCCTTTTCTTTCATCCAACCACAAAATAAGTGTCTGGAGTATGCTAGAAACTACTGGAACTTTGATTAGAAGGTCAGATTAGACAAAAATTGACCTTTTTGGCAACAAACCCTCAAGGGTGTGGAAATGGGGTGTTGGAGTGAAAAGAATGATGGTTATGCAGAAAAGAAACTAATCCCCACTGTTAAGTTTGGTGAAGGATCAGTGATGTTGAAGGGCTGTTTTCCATCCAGAAACCTTGGTAACTTTGTTAGGATACATGGCTTTATGGATTGCATGAAATACGAGGAAATTGTAAATGAAAATCTATCTGCCTCTGCCAAGAAGCTACAACTAGGTTGTGGTTAGATCTTCCAGCAGGACAATGATCCAAAACATACATCCAAATCCATGCAAAAAATGGTTCAATGACCACAGAATAAAGCCTTTGACATGGCCATACCAATCTACTGACCTAAACACTGAAGTGAGAGACAATATGGAGAGATTGTGTATTGAGGAATAGTCTCTTTATTCTGTGTTCTCCAATCTCCAAGCATTATAAGACTCGGTGCTATGTGAAAAAAGGAAGGTTGCTAAAGTACTAAGATCAGGGGTACCAATAATTTTGACATATGGTTTTGTTCAAATAGTATATTCAGATCTTATACAGGGATTTGACGTCTTTTTCTCTTATTGTTCGGTCTGTTTCATGTCTGTTTCTGTCCTGTCTGTTTCATTTCCACTGTATGTAAATTTTCTCTTCTGACAGCGCAGTGTGAGTCAGAAGAGATGGTGCGTTCAACTTGTGTTTGTTGTAAATCAAGGACATTTCCTCTCGGAGGAACACTGTTTTGCTTAATTATTGTAACACTGCTTAAGTGTACTTGGACTGGCTGAATGATGACTGTGTGCTGCATTTTATTTTTATTTTTTGCTTAATATATGAAGACCTTAAAACTCTAGTCTAATATCCAAACACATCAGTTTTGAAAGTTTCTTAAATCAAACACTAAAATGTGTTTTAAATAATGTATTGTTGATAAATTTAACTATACATTTATATGTTAGTCAGTGTAAGCCCTAATTGAATTGGATTTGTTTCGTATGGGAAAGTCTGATTATTATTAATGTATTTAAGGTCTGTCAAAATAATCTTAGGTCTTAGGTCTGTCAAAATAATCTTTTTTTATTATTTTATTTTAAATAAATGTATATACAGAATGTGCTTTCCCACATGTGGAAAGGTTCTATAAAATGACCAGTAGTAATACAGTGCATTCAGAGAGTTTTCAGACCCTCTTTTCACATTTTATGTGGCAGCCTTATGCTAAAATGCTTTAAATTATTATTTTGTTCACATCAGTCTACACTCTGTACCCCATAAATAAGCATCTTTAGCAATGACAAAGGAAAAAAAACAGATATGTGACTTTGAAACTGGAAAAAACTGAACTATCACATTAATATAAGTATTCAGACCGTTTGCTATGATACTTGATATGACTCACTCATCCTTGAGATGTTTCTACACTTGGATTGGAGTCCGACTGTGGCAGATTCAATTGATTGGAAATGATTCGGAAAGGCACACACCTGTCTATATAAGGTCTAACAGCTGAAATTGCATATCAGAGAAAACCAAGCCGTGAGGTCAAAGGAACTTCCTGCAGAGCTCAGAGACAGGATTGTGTTGAGGCACAGATCTGGGGAAGGCTACAGAAAGATTTCTGCTGCATTGAAGGTTCCCAAGAGCACAGTGGCCTTCAGAATTCTTAAATGGAAGAAGTTTGGAACAACCAGGACTCTTCCTAGAGCTGGCCTCCCAGCCAAACCGAGCAATCGGGGAGAAGGATCTTGTTAAGAGAGGTGACAGAGAACTGAGTGGTCACTCTGGTTGAGCTCCAGAGATCACTTGTGGAGATGGGAGAAACTTGCAGAAGGTCAACCCTCACTGCAACACTCCACCGATCTGGGCTTTATGGCAGAGTGGCCAGACGGAAGCCTCTCCTCAGTGCAAGACATAAGAAAGCCCAGTTGGAATTTGCAAAAAAATATTTTCATGCTTTCATGTGTCTTGCACTCAATCAGTTACTACAGATGACCTCCAGCAACTTTACTTAACAGACATAGAGTATGTTCGGAAACATTATCCCATCCGAACAGTGATTTAGTATTTGGTGAACTGTAATATTTTTGGTAGTGGACATAATTCTGGACACTTTTTTGAGATTATCTCCTTCTAAAATATGCATACAAAATTTTTATGATGTCTCTACTGTCCTCTGCTGTTTTCTTCTATTTGTATAATATCCATCCTGTTCTAAATGTCTTAGTGAGTTCATGAGACAGAATCCGATTAACAGAGTCAAATATTTGTTCTGCTTTCAGGCTAAATCCAGTCTTGTGTGTGTGTGTGTGTGTGTGTGTGTGTGCGCGCGCGCGCGCATGTACGCATATATGCAAGGATACACGTGTGGCTGTGCGCGTACATGACTTATTTACGTTGTTTTCCTATGTTTAGGCCCAGTTGATTACTCCCGGAAACAACACACACTAACTAGCATGCTTCTAATGGAAAGCTTTACTGTTGCACATACACACACACACACACACACTCATTACACATACGTACATGAGTATACAAACTACTAGACAGAGCGTCCATGTACACACACAGAGTTTTGCTGGAAATAGAGATATTGAAACAGCTGTGTTTATTAAAGCTAAATCTCTGTTTAAGGTACTGTCTGATTGTGTATGGAGGTGTGTGTGTGTGTGTGTGTGTGTGCGCGCGATGATAGACAGATTGGTCTACAAACTGTAGAGTGAAGTAACAGTGCTAATATATTAGGGAAGTTGTGGGTCAGTGTGCACTGCCTCAGGTTTGTGTACTTGGCCGACGGGAGTGGAACACGACGTGGTACGAGTCGTGGTATGGGTGGAGAGAGAGGCGGACCCACTATACGAACATCCGTATCTACTGCAAATGATCTGGCTTCAGTTTTCACAAGATGGCGACTCCCATTTCGACCACAAGCTATGCACTTTCCATAGACAAACTTTGGCAGTGGAATGGGTCGTATTGTAGAGCTCAGTGATTTTAAATGTGGCACTGTCATTGGATGCCACCATTGCCACAAGTCAGTTTGTGAAATTTCTGCCCTACTAGATCTGCCATGCTCAAATGGATATGCTATTATTGTGAAATGGAAGCATCGAGGAGCAACAGAAGCTCAGCCATGAAGCAGTTGACCATGCAAACTGACAGAGCAGGGCCACCGACTGCTGAAGCGTGTAGTGCATAAAAAAACATTTATCCTCTGTTGCATCACTCACTACAGAGATCCAAACTGTGTCTGGGAGCTTCATGAAATGGGTTTCCATGGCTGAACAGCTGCACAATATATATGTACAATATCATGCACTGGCTGGAGTGGTGTGAAGCACGCTGCCACTGGACTCTGGAGCAGTGAAAACATGTAAACAGGGGAATCTTACCTACTGGATTGCATAGTGCCAACATTAAAGTTTGGTGGAAGAGGTATAACAGTCTGGGGCTGTTTTTCAGGGTTTGAGCTTAGTTCCAGTGAGGAGTCATGTTAATGCTACTGCATACAAAGACATTTTATACAATTGTATGCTTTGCGGCTACAGTTTGGGGAAGGCCCTTTCCTGTTCCAGTATGACTGTGCCCCTTTGCACAAACAAGGTCCATAAAGGCATGTTTTAACAGGTTTGGTGTGGAAGAACTTGAGTGTCCTGCACAGAGCCCTGACCTCAGCCCCACTGGGATGAGTTGGAACATCGAATGTGAACCAGGCCTTGTCATCTAACATCAGTGCCTGACCTCACTAATGCTCTTTAGACTGAATGGGCACAAATTCCCACAGATACACTCCAAAATCTAGTGGAAAGCCTTCCCAGAAGAGTGGAGGTTGTCATAGATGCAGAGGAAGGGCCAGCTCCACGTTTTTTGGATTTATAGGATTTCCAAAAAGCGCATATGGGTGTGATTATGTAACTATGTAACTAAGTATCTATGTAATTCAGTACAAAATCATTTTCATATTTAATATGAGCATGTGTGGCCCCTGGCTTACTTTACTGTAATCAGTGTGGCCTTTGGTCCAAAAAGGTTTGCCCACCACTTTCAGATATTAGTTTCACGCATTTCTGTCTCTCTCTCTGAGTGCTCTGTCCACATGTTCAGGTCATCCTGGATATCTCTTTCCTTGCACATCACTTTCACTAGTTTTCACATACATAACAGAGAATAAGTGTTTGCTGAGGTTCATGTTGGGCACTGAATTGAATCAGTGTGCATTCAAGATGTATACTGCATCGTGTGTGTGTGTGTGTGTGCGCTTGTGTGCTCGCCCGCATAGTGCAGCAGTGTGTGCTGTGTCAGTCCCTAGCTCCAGCTTGCCTGAGGGTCACATGTCAAGGCGATGCATGTGCCTTTGGCGTCCAGACTCGGTGTGTGTGTTTGGCCCTGCGTACGTGTTTGTGGCTCTTTTTGGCGTCAGGCTTTAATAAGCGTTCTTCAGGCGGACGCCACTGACTCTGGGAAATTCCCCACAATGCAGCGCTTTCACCTCGAGGCCTGGTAAAGGGAGCTGGACGTGAAGTTAGCACAGAGCCGCATTTACACTCCTGTCACACACCATCGCTAGCACACTCCATAATTCCAGAGTGCTGAAGAGGAGACTGGAGCCTTGTTTACACCGGGGCTGTATCACAAAAAAAGTGTCGTACTGTGATTTCCACACATGCACACACATGCACACACATTCATACACTTTAACTTGTTCCAGATCTTGTCACACTCACTTCTACTTTCCCTTTTTGTACCCCTTCCCAACTCCCTTTTTAGATGTTTTTCTCTCTCTCTCTCTCTCTGTCTGTGTGTGTGTGTGTGTGTGTGTGTGTGTGCACTGATGCGTCCCCCAATCCCATGTGGTAGTGCTAGTTGTATTTGTCTCCAAGTTGTGGATTAACGTTGTTATTGTGTCTGCTTTCGAGCTCTGCACTGTGGTTCTGTGTTTGCGGTGAAATGCGAGAGCTGAAAAATGCGCCCTGCTTTCATGTCACCGCGCTTTCGCTCGAGCTTTTGTTTAGAGCCTGCTTGTTTAGCAGATAGGAAATTGAATTCGTCTGTGCTAGGGGCTTTGGGAAGGGGGAGATGCCCCTACCTCAAACTCTCTCTCTCTCTCACTCACTCACACACACACACACACACACATATATGTAGACACATATTGATTGACAGTGAAACACAAGAGGTGGGGAGACTTCAGGTTTTCTTCTGGTGTCTGGAGCTTGTTGTTTAACTTTTTCTTAAATATGATGTCTGTGCATCATCTTCCTCTCCTCACTCTCTCTCTCTGTCTCTCTCTCTCTCTCTCACACTCACACACACACACACACACACAGTCTTTCTGTCTGCCTCAGGTTGTCCTGTCATTGGATGCTACATTACTCTATTTTCCCTCTAATTCCTGCACTCATCTACATATTTACAAACTCTCCATCACATCAGACATCAGCCAGTCCAATCTAATGTCCAAGTTATAATGTTGAGCTAGCTCGGTAGATAGTACATAGCTAGTATGTATTGTATTGTAGATAATATTGCTATGTTGTACTTACCTCAGAAGTGGTGTTTAACAAGCGAAAATGTCTTTATGTTAAGTGATGCAAAGCAAATATTTGTATATACGGTATAACTCATTTAAAGATAAGAAGTGCTGCTACTTCTTCTTCACTGAGCAGCCATCTTGGATTAACGTCACGAGTTACAAACTCTAGTCGAATGTTTTGCTTCTGTAGTTAAATTTTTTCTTTTCAGTCTCAGCTCGAGACTCAGCTCGGCAAGTTAGCCATCTAGTTCGTGTACAGGTACGAGAGCTGGACAGAATAAAGGACTAAAGCAAGGCTGCATCCGTCGCTTTAACTAGAGATGATGCAATTCGCACTGGTGCCACTGTCAGCAGGAAGTCGAACGGCATTGTGGGTAATATCAGTACCGTTGATTAAAATAGTCATCTCAGAATTTTCATTAAAGATAATATATTAATATGCAAATCTTTCGGGGTGTATTTTTACAGATGGATACTAACTAAATATGAAGCTACTCTATTTGTGAAGCTAGCTGCATATCCAGGCTGGTGGAAAACCAGCTATCTGGATTTAGTTAAGATCCTGTTATATGATGCTAGTAGCTAGGCAACTATTCATATCTAATGTAACGTCCTTCAGTGACCTTGCTGCAAAGTTAAATCGCTTATTTAATAGCACTAAATTAATATTTAGCAAGCTTTAGTGAACGATAAAGTGCATTGCTGTGAAAAAATAGTTGCACCCCCCTCCTGATTTCCTGCATTCTTGCATATTTGTCACACTAAATGGTTTCAGATCCTTGCACAACATGTTTTATATATAAATAAAATGTAAATGTAAAAAAAAAGTAAACAAATAAAGTAATAACTACCTTTAGCTGTAACAGCTGCTACCAGATGCTTCGGATAACTGGAGATCAGTCTTTCACATCGCTGTTGAGGAATAATTCAGCCACACTGGAGGGCTTTCAAGCAGGAACACAGTTGGCATAAATTGTTCTGAAGTCGTCTCTACACTGAGTGCACTATTATTTCAGATTATTATGATTTATTTGAGTTAAACCAACAAACTCCACAGCAGAAAGTGTCAGTAATCACAAGGTCGTTGATGTACTAATGTTATGTTTTCCTGTAATGCATTAACCACTGTCACTAGATATCATGAAAAGGACATGGCCCGTAGATGTAGTTTTGTTGTATTATATTTCTTATTGTTCAGACATTAATCTTAGTAATATAATTTCTTAATAGAGTTCAAAAAATGTAAGTTTCTTACAGTCCTGAAAGGGAGACAGAAATCAAATTTACTTACGTATTTTATAATTGTAATTCTTAACACGTGACACAGTGCCTTGCATAAGTGTTGAGATACGTGACTAAGCAGAGTGGGTAATCAGATAGGTCTTATAATTATCCACTGGAACGGCATCAGTGACGTCAGGATGGACAAGCACAGTCACCACGCCGGGCTTAGACATGGCCGAGCTGTTTTTGCCTCCACTATTGAGCAACCTGTTTTTGGTTTTGAGAATGTATGGTCACACAAACATGGATTAGAGGCAGAGTTTGGGCTCGGGATTAAAACGGAGGTGTCGGCCACGTGTGTTGGGGGGAAAAGCCACATCTGGGTTTGATTCACAGCTGTAATGCATGGCTGAATATGATTTGGTGTCCAAACTTTAACATGCCAAGCACTTTTCCACATGCGTGCTGAGCTCATAACTCTTAATTCCCGGCCTTCCAGCATAACTTGTAAGTGCACCCTCATTTCAGAATTCAGAACTCAAGTTCCTCTGAGTTCAGCAAGTGACCTCAAGTCAACGTGGTTGCTCGCAGCATCATCAGTAAACAAAGTAGCACGTTTTACCTTTAAATGAGTTATACTGTATGAGTTATATCAGTCATAACATTAAAAGCACTGACAGATGAGGTGAGTAACATTGACTATCTCATTACAGTTCCACCTGTCAAGGGGTGGGATATATTAGGCAGCAAGTGAACAGTCATTTCTCGAAGTTCATATGTTGGAAGCAGGAAAAATGGGCAACCATAAGGATCTGAGTGACTTTGACGAGGGCCAAATTGTGACGACTGGGTCAGAGCATCTCCAAAACGGCAGGTCTTGTGGGGTGTTCCCTGTATGCAGTGGTTAGTGCCTACCAAAAGTGGTCCAAAGAAAGACAACTGGTGAACCAGTGACAGGGTCATGGGCACCCAAGGCTCACTGAAGGCTAGCCTGCCTGGTCCGATCCCAAAGAAGAGCTACTGTAGCACAAATTGCTGAAAAAGTTAATGCTGGCTGTGATAGAAAGGTGTCCGAACACACAGTGCATCACAGCTTGCTGCGTATGGGGCTGCGTAACCGCAGACTGGTCAGAGTGCCCATGCTGACCCTGTCCACTGCTGAAAGCGTCTACTATGGGAACGTGAGCATCAGAACTGGACCATGGAGCAGTGGAAGAAGGTGGCCTGGCCTGATGAATCATGTTTTCCTTTACATCATGTGGATGGCCGGGTGCGTTTGCGTTACTTATTTGGGGAAGAGATGGCACCAGGATGCACGATCAGAAGAAGGCAAGCCAGCAGAGGCAGTGTGATGCTCTGGACAATGTTCTGCTGGGAAACTTTGGGTCCTGGCATTCATGTGGATGTTACTTTGACACGTACCACCTACCTAAACATTGCTGCAGACCAAGTACACCCCTTCATGGCAACGGTATTCCCTAATGGAAGTGACCTCTTTCAGCAGGATAATGTGCCCTGCCACACTGCAAAAACTGTTTAGGAATGGTTTGAGGAACATGACAAAGAGTTCAAGGTGTTGATTTGGCCTCTAAATTCCTCAGATCTCAATCCAATCGAGCATCTGTGGGATGTGCTGGACAAACAAGTCTGATCCATGGAGGCTGATCCACTTTGTAGCTTGAATGCACGGAGGTCGAAAATGCTCCCACTTCCGATGTAAGTCGAATGCAGCAGTAGTCATGACAAAGGCCACAGAGAGCTCGTGCACTAGTGGGAAAGGCGATCAGAAACACGGAGAGGAAAACTTCACCACTGTCATTTTCACACATTGTGTGATAATGTGATGAGTTCAAATGTCTTCAGTTTGTTTCTCTCTCTCTCTCTCTCTCTTGTTACCCCTCTCCTCATTGTTTTCGGTACAAGGTGAAGGAGTGCTGCCATGTGTGTTTGTCATACTCTTGTTTTCCAGAGAACTGAGGGAAGAAAATAAAGGAACGAAAGTGACCAAAACGAGGCCAGAACCAGACCGCTAATTAGGAGATCGTTTCAGGCGGAGAATACAGATGCTCGCCATGTGGAACCCCTCTCCCTGTTGTTCTCTTTCAAGTCTTTTGTTTTCCTTTTCCCCCCCTTCTTTTTCTTCCCCTCCCTTTTTTTTGTCCCTCTCTCATATGACATTCATACGTTTTTCTCACGCACACTGTATCCTCGGAGGTTTAGGGACCACTTCACTTATCTCTTATGGGAAGACTTTTTTTTTTTTTTTAAACAGAGGCTAGCTGCACATCCGGTTTGCTAATTGCTTTAAAGGTGAATCATGGTGCGGTGGTCTTTGATGACGCAAAAGTTTAGAGCGGCCCTTTGTCATTCGTTATGAGTCAGTCCCAATCTCATAAATTCCTGTAGGATATAAATGTCTTTACTTTTTTTTTCTTATTATGACTTTAAGGAGGGCTTAGTGTTTTTTACATGCGCGCACACACACACACACACACACACAGTCTGGGTCTGTACCTCTCTCAGCAGTATCAGTTCATCAGGGTGTGTATCAGACAAGATAACTAGCTGTTTATATCTGTGTTTGTTTGTCTTTGGGGGATCAGAGTTTCCCTGAATAGACCAGTGACACCACACACACACAGACACACACACGCACACAGTAATGAATGTTTCCCGCACTATTGCAGATTCATTACTTCTATCAAATTATTACAATCTCATCACTGAAGAACTCCTCTTTCCCACAGAGAAAGATGAAGAGGAGTAATATACAGTAAATAATGGTCATAAGGACATGTTTACATCTTTAGACATATTTAATAAAATAAAGATGGATATTAAAAACAAAAGAAAAGAAAGCTTTAAAAAAAAAAAAAAAAGCAAACAGCAGAAAATGATCACCACTCGTTTTGCGAGCCTCGTGTGGGTGTCGTTTTTCGCTGAGCTCTCCTTTCCTGCCTCATGGGAAAGTTGGTTTGGGGTTTGGCTCTGTTGGTTTTGTGCTGCTTTATAACGTCACCCTGATTTATCAGTCTGGCAGCTTGTCAGTCACTGCATCCTGACGGCCTGAGGTCTGTGTTGTTAGTAACCCCGCCCATAGTTTACATTTTCACCTGGACAGCGGGGTTAAAGGGTATGGTGAGAGAAACCAGGGTACCTTGTGTGTGTGTGCGTGTGGGTGTGTGTGTGGGTGTGTGGGCAGGGGGGTGTTTGGGGATGTGGGGTGTATGTTGACTTGCGAGATTGTAGACTTGGACTTTTCACTTGAGGATAAGTCACTTGACTACAACACTTTGGTACTTTGATTTACTCTCTGTACGTGCTTTTTCACTCACAGAGTGGTACACCAAGGAATAGTAATAAATCCATCACCCCACATTTTGTCATCATTTCTATTGCCAAGTGACTCCTATTAAAGGTCTGCATAAGGACTAACAAAAAAGAGTGGGTTTTATTGTACAGGCAGACAGACATAAAGCCCACTTGACAAAGGAAGGCCATGTTCACTGATGTAGAAATGCACCGGTCCACGTTGGTTGTTTACACAGTGCTGTACGATGCTTTACCATGCTCATTCATTCATCTTCAGTAAATGCATGACTTTGCTGATTGGTTTAAGCAGCTAATTTGTTCATATTTTGGGAAATGGAACCAACCAACAAAGTATACAAACAAAAATAGTTTTTGATGTGATTATATAGATTTGATCTGCATTTGGGTTGATATCTCATAGCCCGCTTGGGTGACACTTCTGTAAAACGTCATCAGCGGTCGTGTTAAGGACTCAGTCGCAGGTGAACGTGAAAAAAGTGGATTTTTTTTTTTACCTCTATCATGCATTTGGAGGAGAAACTAAAAGTACAAATTACACAAAAGGACAGGTGACAGAACCGTGAGTTTAGTGATTTGTTTCAGTTTGAACAAAAGGAAACGTCACATTATCCAGATCGAGCATTACTCAGTAATCAGTAAGTCAATCAGTAAATAATTAATTCTGTAAGTCAGTCAGTCAGTCAGTCAGTCAGTCAGTCAGTCAGTCAGTCAGTGAGTCAGTCAGTGAGTCAGTCAGTCAGTAAGTAATTGAGTAAGTCATTCAGTGTAAGCCAGGTAGTAAGTAATTAATTCTGGAAATAAGTGAGTCAGTGAAGAATTAATCTGTAAGTAATTTAGTAGGTCTGTGAGTAAGTCAGGCAGTCAGTATGTAAATCAGTAATTTAGTAAGTCAGCAAACAAGTACTACATTCTGTACATAAGTAATTTAGTCAGTCAGTCACGTAAGTAATTTATTCTGTAGGTAATTTATTCAGTAAGTCAACCATTAATTCAGTCAGTCAGTCAGTAAGCATGTCAGTCAGTATGTTAGTAAGTAAATCAGTCAGTAAATCAGGAAGTCAGGAAGTTAGTAAGTCAGTTGATGAGTCAGTCAGTCAGTGAGTAAATGAGCAAGTGTGTGAATAAATAGGTTAAGATGTATTTTATAAACACAATTCAACTATTCTAATATTAGGAAAATCCAATTAAATGTGTACAATAGTGTTTTGGTTATTTATTGGCTATTTAAGCAATATTGCACAAGCAAGAGTGCAGTTGTACTGAGTATAGGCACGGCTGTGATTCAACTGTAGGCACGAGGCCGCAGACTGAGTGACGTAGCTAATCACAGCTGTGCTGATGTTCAGTATAACGGCATGATTGCAACAGTTCTATAAACAAGAAATTAATATTGAGTACCTGACTTGTGTGGCCAAATGTTTTGTTTAGTTTTGCTCCAGTAGTGGAAATAGATGCCGAAGAAGCCACACCCGCGTCATACGACGTCGGCTAGCTGGCTAGCTAGCTCACATCGAAGATGCTTCACATTAAAGACGCTTCCGCTGAGATTGGCTTCCCTTCTTCCTTTTCGAATTTCATTTGATGAGCTTTCATATCTTAAATCAAAAGTTCATGAAAAATGCATCGTTTGCCATGTCTGCTGATGATGTCACTAACACTACTGTAGTAAGTTTCGAACTAGGAAGTGGAATTTTACGTGACGAACACAGACGGGTGGAGTGATACACACACAGTGAAATGTCCCAGTGCGGTTATAATAAATATAAGCACTCTTGGAACGCAGCTCGACCAATCAAATTAGTGGACCGAAACTGTTATATAATTAACTTTATACTCACAGAACACACTTTTATTATAATTGTCAGTAGATTTAAGTTTGCATTAGTTTACAACAGCACTAAGGAATCACAGATCACTGGATATGCTTCGTAGCACTGCGGGAAACATGGCATTGTACGCTGCCACTACTCCCCCACACACATTTTTCCTTTTGGCAGCTATCAGATTTGGCCATATTCAGCCTCATGTTTACCAAAATGATACTATTTTAGTGTATTTTCCACATGTTAGCAGTGTGGGTAGCTCAGGCTGACTTGAAAGGAGAGAAGACGCAACAGGAGAAAATAAAACATGCTGATTTTGGCTCCTCTCGCTGTACAGCTTCCAGTAAAAAGATGAACGATAGCTGAAGGTTGTTTAGCTTGCTGTGCCATTTGATATATGTGCACTCAGAGCAGTTTATTGTTGTGTGTGTGTGTGTGTGTGGGCTCAGGACTACATGCCTGTTCAGACACTGTGAACCCTAAAGTGTGTTATCATAATAATATTGCTAATAAGTCATTTGTAAATATCGTGATCCTTAACTTTTTCCTTATGACTCAACCGTGCAGCTGCAGTCACCAGGGGACAAGCACACTATTTATTCTCTCAGAATCTATCTGTTCTTTCAGTCTATTCCTCTCTCCATCTCTTTAGGTCTATTTCTCTCTCTCTCTCTCTCTCTCTCTCTTAATCTATCTCTTTATCTCTCTGTCTTTCTCAACATCTATGTAGTATTTTTCCCCTCGCTTTTTGCTCTCTTTCTTACTTTCTCTCTCTCTCTCTCTCTCTCTTTTAGTCTCTCTCTCTCCTTCTCTCTATCTCTCTCTTTTCCTTTAAGTCTCTCTCTCTCTCTATCTCTCTCTCTATCTATCTATCTATCTATCTATCTATCTATCTATCTATCTTTTTTTAGTCTCTGTCTCTCTCTCTCTCTCTCTCTCTCTCATTAAGAAACAGAGTCCTGTTTCAGGAAACGAGTCATTTTTATTATAGTGATTTGGACTAAAACCCCCTTTTTCTGAGACCAAGTATGTGCGTGTGTGTATGTGCGCGTGTGTGTGTGTGTGCATGTGTATGTGTGTGGAGGGAGGTCTCTGTGTATAGGAAAGGTTAAAGGAGTGAAGTTAGGACATTTGTATGTTTAGTCATATCCTGTATATACCTGACTGAGCTGCTGATATATAAACACTTGTGCAATTGTATGTGCCTTGATAAGATATACTAAACACAAACACACACACACACACACACACACACACTTTATTCACTCTAGTCTTATGCTTTAATAAAATGCCAAGCATAGTTTCCTCCAGTGAAGAATTCTGCAGTGACGCCCTCGATGAATGTAAATTATTATTACTCGGCACGCAGGAAAACATTCACGCGCACACACTCCTACCTAAAGAAAAGTTGGAGGAACGAGCTTTGTGGTGCTCTACTGCCCCCTACAGGTCAATCACAGGCAATTCATTAAATCTAAGATTAGTTGATTAGAATGACTATAAATGATTTTATGCAACAATATATTTTTCTTTAGCGTGTATTGTTTTAGTGAGCGCAGCAGATTTAAACTAATTTAAATGCAATTTAATGTACAGGCTTTCAAAACACTCAGTATTGCAGAAACTCTTATTTTGAAAATCCCTCCTGTTTTACACACAAACACACACACACACACAGTCTCTCACTCGCTCTCTGACTCACCCCTCCTCATCCATGAGTTGAGCACCAAAACTAAACTAGAATCAGATGTCCAAGTTTAACCCTTGAGTCTGTCTTACCCCATGCCTGTGTGTGTGTGTGTGTGTGTGTGTGTGTGTGTGTGCTTCTTTAGAAGCACGATGTTTGGTTAGGTGTGCTTCAGCATTCGAGTCTGTCACTAATTATTAGGTCAAAGTTTTCTAGTCCACTCCTTGAACTCCGTTAAACCCAGCTGTTTCTTAATATTGCAGGTTGTTTAGCTCTTTCTATGCCTAAATAATGAAAGGAAATGTTTAATTTAAAATGAAGAATAAATGCCAGTTACATTATCTGTGCCTAAACATTCTTAGTGACCCATTAAGCCTATGGTCATCTCTTTGAGATCTATTTATTTTAGTGCTAGTTACAGTTGAAGCCAAAACTTTATGTACACCCAGGTTAAAGATATTCACTCTCAGTTTTTCACAACTCCGCACTTTTCACGCTGCGTATACATTTCTTTTAACAGGACGTCTTCTGTGTTAACATCAGAGGTCATTTTAAAACAATCTACTAGAGACAGATTTATCCATCCTTTTTCCGTATCGCTTATCCTACACAGGGTCGCGGGGAACCTGGAGCCTATCCCAGGGAACTCAGGGCACAAGACAGGGGACACCCTGGATGGGGTGCCAGTCCATCGCAGTGCACAGTCACACACATATACACACACACACTATGGACAACATACAAAGCCTACAAAGCGTGTCTTTGGCCTAGGGGAGGAAGCTGGAGTACCCGGAGGAAACATGCAAACTCCGCGCACACAGAGCAGAGGTGGGATTCAAACACCCAACCGGAGGTGCGAGGCAAACATGCTAACCACCAAGCGTGCCGCCCAGACAGATTTATTTCAGCTTTAATTCAAAATATGAGAATTCCAGTGGGTCCAAAATTTACATACGCCAATACACAAGTTGACTGTCTCTTTAAACAGTATGGGAGATTCCAGAAAATGATGTAATGAGTTTGATGAGAAGCTTCTGACTGGCCAGTTATCATAATTGGAAGTGCACCTTGTGGCTGTATTGTAGAGACAGTGCCTTGTTGCCCTTAATGCCATGGAAAAATCCAAGCAACTCAGCCAAGAAAAAACTGACCTCCACAAGTATGGTTCCACAACTGAAAGTACTGCAAGCATCTGTACGAACAATCTTATACAAATATAAAAATCTTGGAACAACAAAGACACTGCATCTTTCACGAACGAGGCACAATTCCCAGAGATGAATGAACTTTGGTCTAAAAAGGTCAACTGAACCCCGAGACAACAACAAAGGAACTGGTGAAGGAATTGGAGGCTTCAGGTACCAAAGTATTTACATCCACCATTAAGAGAGTTCTACATCACCATGGCCTGAAAGGCTGTCATGCAATAAGTCTCTACTCCAAGACCAGTATAAAAAAGCCAGACTGAAGTTTGCAGGTGATCAAAAGCCTTTTGGGGAAGTGTTCTCTGGTCAGATGAAACAAAAATTGAACTGATTTGCCATAATGATCAGCGCTATGTATGGAAGAAAAATCGTGAGGCTTTTATTCTCAAGAACACCATTCCAACTGTGAAGCATGGGGGTGGCAGCATCATGTTGTGTGGGTGTTTTGCTGGAAAAGGATCTGGTGTACATCAGAAAATAGATAAAATCATGAAGAATGAGGATTATCTAGAAATATTGAAGCAACACTTCAACATCAGGCGAAAAGTTAAAACAGGTTGCAGCTGAGAACAAAGTGAAAGTAATGGAGTGAACATCACAAAACCCTGAGAAAATCCCAAAGAAAAATTGTAGACTGAACTGAGAAAGCGTGTCTGAGCAAGGAGGCCACAAACCTGCCTGAGTTACACCAGTTCTGTCAAGTGGAAATACCTTAAATATAGTAAAATGTATCTAGTATTTCTTATTATAAGATATAACCAAATATAAGATTATTAAGCCTTTTTCAAGCCATTTGTGCTCATTTAAAGCTTGAAAGAGTCCTGAAAAGCTTGAAAGCTTGAAAATTACAAGTTTGAAATAAGTAATAATGTCTAGAAACAGGTTTAGTAATCTTATATTTGGTTTATTGTACTCTTATAATACGAAATACTATCATATTAAATACTATTAATATAATATATGAATACGCTATTAATATATGGACTATATTCAAGATAATTTCACTTGCTAAGATGACTTTTTTTTTTTTGCAGTGTACTGTGAGAAGGTTGTGAAAGTCTACCCCAAGTGTTTTATTCAAGTTCAAGCAATTAAAAGGCAACATCACCAAATACTAACAGTGTGTAAGTGTAAAATGTTCCTGATATAGTAAATCAAGTAAATCTGTCTCCTAGCTATTATTGTGAAATGACCTCCTGTGGAAATAATGGAAAGTAGATACTGTATTTGAATTAACAGAGGAAATGTACAGTAGTATGAAATGTACGGAGCTGTGAAAAAGCCTAGGTGCATTTAAACTTTTGGCCTCTGTATTAATGGGCCTTATATGATGTTCATGCAAAGCAGTTTCTCTCAAACTACACCTAGTTATTGCCTACTGGTGAACACATTAAGTGTTAAGTAAGTATAAAGTTGATAGGAAAACTTTTTTCACAATAGCCTATTATCTAAAACATTACGTAGATTTAGACCAGACAAATAAAAGATCTTGCATGTATTGCATTTCAGCACATTGTCGCAAAACCTTTATTTTCGTATCTAATTCATGATGGGTTATTTTATTGTTTGTTTGTTTTCTAATTACAGACATTGAGACATTTATATGGCAGTGTTTTGGTCAGACTGACATAACACAGATCTTTCACATGAGCACAAGGCACAAACTGTCTTAAAGCACGTTGCTGTCACACCTGTGATGTTTTGCATAAGTTTGCAACGTAGGCGTCACGGAGTCTGCTCTGTTACTAAGACAATGTTGAAAACAGGTACAGAGTGATACTCATTAGTTTTTGGTTTTGTATCAATAAGGGTGTAGTGATACACTCGGGATTCGATTCGATTCCTGATACTGGCGTCACCATGCGATGCTATTCAATTCGCCGAATATTTTGAGCAAAATTTTAATGAAGAAAAATCATGACAGAAAAGACTCCTTTTTTGTTTCTGAATCATAAACGAACAACGTGAAACATAATGAGCTCTGTAGCAGAGCCTGAGGCGTCATTCTAAACCGAAAATAGAGCTCCAAAGTTGGCTAAAATGCCCGTATTCAGTGGCCATTTTCTCAGGCACTGTAGATCACAGTGGCAACCGTATAACATATAATGTGTTTCGGTTGTTGTGATCCAGAGCTATTGGGCTTTCGGTCACTTTGGATGATTCCTGGTAATGGAACAGGCTCTCCATGGAAAAATGTGACCATGTGACCAGCGTGCTCTCTATATATTTTAACTGTATGGGTGGTGCAGATTGGGATCAGATTCAAACAGTGCAATTGCATTAGATGCCCAGTTAATAGAATGCTGATTTCCCAGCTGCACATCATCACACTCCTGATAAAATCTGATAAAATCTGATAAAATCACACATTTAGTGTTGGTAGTAGAAACTGGGCTAAAAAAAAAAAAGCATCACATCATAACACCAGAGGAAGTTTTTGAATCTTTGTGGTTAACCGTAATGAACACTTTCAATGTACAAGTCAGCGAAGCTCATTTTCTGGGCTGAAATTATGTGGGACTGTAAGCATTATACCAGATTACATTTTGGAATGCTGAAAGAAAACTCCACCCTGAAGCTCATTAAATATGTTTATGACAATAATAATAATAATAATCATCATCATCATCATCATCATCATCATAATAATCATAATAATAGTAGTAGTACTAGTAATAGTGATGTGTGTAGTGACTCCGGTTCTTTTCAACAGCTTTTTCGTTATTCCTGTGAGAAGTTAGCTGTTCTGCGGTCACAGGTGGACATTAGCATAGTTACGACAGTGTTTAATAGGAGAATCAGGTTTCGATCAGGTTTTGTTGTTAGTGCTTAAAAACAATACATGCAATACAGTTGTATGTTATATTGAAAGTTGAAGCTTTAGAACTTTATCAGTTTGAGCAGATGAGGAGCTGGACAGAGTAAAGGACTAAAGCGCTGCTGCATCAGTCCCTTTAGCTAGAGATGAAGCAAGGGCTAAATCGCATTGCATCATTATCAGCAGGTAGTCAAACAGCATTGTGGGTAATGTAGGAAACCTTTATTCAAAGTGAAAATAGACCAACATATTAATGAAAGTTCAGAATTTCATTACAAAATAAATCTGAAGATTGCATGTTAATAAAGATCAATAAAGTACAAGTCATCCAGGGTGGATTTTTCACTAAGTGTTGAATTTCAACATATAGTCAAACCAAAATATTTAAAATATTTTAAGGGACTAGTACTAATAGTACTGATTACTATCTACCATGAATATCATTTTTAACGCATTCTATAGATCAAAAAGCACACTTATAATGGAAATCTAAGGGCAATGATTTTGGCTATTAGTAAACATTCAAACAAAATGCATACTTTTATAAAAATTTCTTTAATAAACTCAGTTGATCAACGCTGAAAGATGATTAACTCTCTAGACTCTGAAAGATTTATAAAATTTATAGAACTTTAAAGCATCATTTGTACATTTAACAGAATTTTTTAAAGTAAAATTCAATTATTGACTTAATTATTAATTATTGGAATTATTCCCCATATACGCTTTAAATGTGTTAGATTGAGATGAAGTTGAAATGTGCTGCTGTATTTCTTTAAGACAGTTGTGACATTTGACAGAGCATTAAAACTGCGCTTATGCCACTGACCCTAGTTTTTTGTAGTGTGTGTGTGTGTGTGTGTGTGTGTGTGTGCGTGCGTGCGTGCGTGCTTGCGCACATGTGCGCGTTTAAAATGTGAGAAAGCAAGATCTTTTTTTTCTTTTTTTGGTTTGTGGGCGCTTGTTCGCGCTTATCTACTGAATGAAACCATAATCTATCTCAGCTTACACACTCCACATCAACTGCAACCTCAAACACACACATGAAGCAAAGAGCAATAAGTGAAAGCCATATTGAGCTCTGCTTCGGAGTGTGTGTGTGCGTGTGTGTGCGTGTGTGTGCGTGTGTGTGCGTGTGTGTGCGTGTGTGTGTGTGTGTGGAAATGATTGTTCCTGATTATTCTGGTCTCTGTTGTACTGAAGGAGCTGCAGTGGTTGATGGTAGGCTGCGGATTCTGTCAGATTTCATTAGTACTTTTGGAATGAAAATGAAAGTTTATTAAATGGTGGCTCACACACACACACACGAGCTGTAATGAGCAAGTTTGATTAGGGTTAGCAGGGACACTGATGTGAGTGGTTGTCTTATAGTCTGTATAATCACGGTTTTAGAAATTTTTATAGAAATGATACAATACAGAAATGCTGCTTTCTCTCATTTCTGTGCTGGTTCTTTCAGAAGGTGACTGCTGTGTTTTAAGAATCTCACATGTTCGTGTTCACTGCAGCTGAATTCTATAAAAAAAAATAAATTAAAAAAAAAAAAGAAAAGAAATTCCAAAATTTTGTTTTTCTGCCAATAAAATACTTTGACATCTCTCCTTTAAGAAACCATAAATATATTTTGAATGTATAAGAATGTATGGTTTTATGGTTTAATGGTTTCAAAGATGGTTTCATGAATATGGAGCCAGTTCAGCAAACACAGTCTTCTTAAAGACGTCTAAAACCCTGCTACCGTATGCTTTCCCCTTTTCTGTACAGATGACGGCGAACAGAAGTTTTCGATTGTTTATCAGACCTAACAAAAAGATATTTAGCAAAGATTCAATTTAAAGGTGCAGTAGCGGATTTTTTTTTAAAAGTTTTGCCTGTACAAATAACCTGGAAGATTATTCGGAATGCTTGTTTGTGTTTGGATGCGTTTCCTGTAAGTCATTTCATAGACACTACAATCGTGAGAAAAAGAAAGTACACCCTTTTTCAATTCTATGCTTTTAGTTATCCTAAATAGCAATCGTGTGGTCGTCAGCAATTTCTATAAACAAACAAGCTCAGGTGACGACCAAAAAAACCCAGCAGATTGCAATACGTAGTCATTCAGACCAACATTCAGGAAGCAGGTGGGAAAAAATAAGTACACCCTATAATTCAGTATCATGTAGAACCACCTGTAGCAACAATGACGTGAAGTTTTCTGTAGGAGTTTATCAGTCTCTCTCATCGTTTTTGGAGAAATGTTGACCCATTCTTCTTTACAACATCTTTACAACTGCTTCAGTTCATTGATGTTTGAGAGCATTCGTTTTATGCACAGCTCTCAAGATCCCGCCACAGAATCTCAGTGGGGTTGAGGTCTGGACTTTGACTTGGTCATTCCAACACCTTGATTTTTTTTCTTAGTTTCCATCCACAGACCTGCTGCTCACTGGATTTTTTTTTTTTCTCCACCACATTCTGTGTAAGCTCTACAGACTGTTGTGTGAAAATCCCAGGAGATCAGCAGTTTATGAATACTCAAACCAGCTCAACAACCATGCCACAGTCAGAGTCTGAGATTACTGAGATGTTTTTCCCCATTTTTTTGTATGATGTGAACATTAACTGAAGCTCTTGACCTTTTATGCATTGCACTGCTGACACATGATTGGCTGAAGGTGTTATTTAACTGATTAATTTTCACCTGTAGTTCAAATGTTCATATTATTTGTTCAAATATATATATATATATATATAATATAAATATATAAAATGTATAATATTTTTATACATTTTTTATATAAAAAATATATAAAAGGATATAAGCGTTGAAATACTGATGTTTTCGGTAAGGAGGTGTTTATTTAACGTTTATGAAAGGAGTCTCCAGTGTTAGCACTTTGTAAAGGTCAAAGTTTTCCGCCACACATGAGTCTTCAAGACAGACGACTCTGGTTTCTTAATAACATGACAAGCTGTATTTCTTTGTTTTATTAACTTAAAGAGAGGAAAAATTAGAGGCCGGTTAGGAAAGTCTTGTTTATCGCTGCTTTAACGCAAGCTGCATTAAATGTAAACATAAATAGTTAAAAAGCACAAAGTGTCATTCATTAATAAATTGAAATTCGAGATAATTGCCGTGGTATAAGAGAAAACACTTCGGGACAGGCTGTTATTGTAAAATAATGTTATATGCCCATCATGTTATATTTCTTAAAAAAACAAGAATAGACACATTTTTGTTTTTTAATATTAGTTTTTAACATTAAAATTCAGTAACAAAAGGTACATAGACCTGAAAAAAAAAACCATAAAACACATATAAGCAAACACAAAAAACACAAACATGTAGATAAACACAAAAGAGCAGGGCTGTGCAGTTTTGGAGATGGATTGAGATTTGTTTGTTTGTTTGTGTGTGTGTGTGTGTGTGTGTGTGTGTGTGTGTGTGGTAGATTATAAGCAGATGAGTTTATGAAAATAACAGACAAGGTGCTGTATGAGCAGAATGTTTTACTGTGCTGTTGTGTGTGTGTGTGTGTGTGTGTGTGTGTGTCTATCTGTCAGACTAAGGTGTTGTTATGTTTCATATCCTTAATAACTCATCAGGAATAACAGAGCACTTCACGTGAGAGTGCATCAAGGCCAGCTGGGCAATTCACACACACGCGCGCACACACAGACAGTGCGCACGAGATTTAGAGAAGTAGACGGATGTTTAAAAGACAAGATTCATGGCTGTGTTCTTGTATAAACTTCCCTGACATCGCCTGACCATCCGCCATTACCTTTACGAGTACATTTATCAGCTGTGTTATCTAACACTCGCTTTAAGATCACCTCATTAGCGGCCTGTTTATACTCTGTGTCCCACTCTATCCATCTCTCCCTCTTTTTCTCCATCTCTCATCGATTTTAAAAGAGTTCAGCGGTATGCCAGCGTTAATCGCCGCCATGCCATGATGAAACATAGTCCACAGACCGAAAGCTACATTGCGTACGTCGCCTGCTATAAATGGACGTGCGTGGCGTTTCTCGCCATGAAAAATGAATGCGTAGACTTTTGTATGGTTTGACATTTGCATGAGTGTCCTGACATTACACCGAGACTACTGAGTACTCGTTTTCACTTTTTAAGAATTCAAATGCTCATACTGAATTTTTATTGAGCAGTACAGTCTGACAGATGAAGTCCTACACTCTGCAAGCTCATTGTTTTGGAAGAATAACATGCAGAACGTGGCTTTGCATGGCAGTGTGGTCTTGTCACGTCGAGGTCGAGCAGTCCATGTGTTCCATCTATTTGAATTTGTAAATGAATACGGCTGTTATGGAAATGACGCTTGCTTCGCTTTGGCTTCTTTGTTGTATTGGGGGAAAAAAAAAAAAAGGAGGAGGAGGAGGACAGCTTGATTGGAACAGCAGTGGCTTGTTTGTTTCAGCTTTGCCACATGCATGAACACATGAACACACACATCTCACATACACACTCTGGGACTTTTCTTTGTTTGAAAGAGCATAAATCAGATTATCAGAAAGTACATCAAGCTCTGCAAGTTATGTACACTCCTGCGTGTGTGTGTGTGTGTGTGTGTGTGTGTGTGTGTCCGGGTGTTTATACTCATCTTCCGCTCTCGCCCATCTAAATGTGCATTTCTCTCCAGAGTGCAGACACAGAGCAGAGAGAAGAGCCGAATGATGGATGCCGTTTTTCCCATTCTGACAGGACTTTCCCGAAATTCGCGCCTTTTTGCAAACAGCGGGATTCTGGAGAGATGACCAAATTGTTTCATTCTGACGTACACTTTTTACATTTCTCGTATTTATTTAAAGTTTCGCCACTTTGAAATTCACACACAGTTCAATTTGTTAAAGTGTGTGTGACCGTTAATACGTTTAGTGTCCCAGTCATTGCATTAATATTTCCGGGTCTGTTTAACATTTGGCCACTTTCACAGACCTTTATAACTAACACACACACACACACACACACACACACACACATGCACACGCACGCACACGCACGCACGCATGAAATGCATGAGTTCCATGCATTTACTTCCTACACGAACCAGGCTTCCCTTCCTAAAATGTCTGTTTCTCCTTAGTTACAAAACATCGTGACTAAAAATATTGGCACTGCTCTATTCGCTTCTTAAATCTTAATATTTGTATCCTGTCACCATCCAAAGGTTTTTTTTTTTTGTTTGTTTTGCAAATTTTAAATGTAATTATAAAAAAAATGCACAATACTTGGCGTTCCCATCAGCTACTGTCATGTAAATATTCTGAAGCAACACGAAGCTGTAATCCGAATGAAATGTCATGTCATCTATTCACAGCAAGTTGTCCTGAAAGTTCTTTGGCAGATGGTGTGCTGTGCGAATTCAAGCTGTTTAAGCTGTTTGACAGAGTAATTTGTTTCTGAAAGATATTGCCTGAGCCATTACGTCTACCGAGTTACATTTTGCATTTACATTTTGTTTTATCCGAAGCGACTTGCAGTTGAGCAGAGCAGGTAAACATTAAAGGCTGAAGGCTGAAGGCTAGGAGAACTTCAGAACTGATGAACCGCCAGTGGCGTAGAGATTAGTGTCCAGTTGAGGAACTCGGCAGCTTATGATGATATATTTTTGCTTATTTCAGTTTTCATGTTTTCAGTTTACCATTTTTGCCCCTTTCTTTGAGTTGATTTTAACCAAGTTGTGTTGGGTCTTTCTACAATACAATTTGTATTTTTTTTTTTTTATTTGTTGTTAGCTGTGAACACTAAATCGCAGTGATATCTCATCAGATCAGCAGACCACACAGAGTACTTGACTAGATGCTGTAGCAACTCTAGGTTTCTAAACACGAACCATCGTGGCTTCTATAGCAGATAATCCAATCTCATGTGTCTGTGTATAGTAAGTTATTTAACTGAAGGTAGCTCATCAGACCAGAGAATAACTGCAGGGCTAGAGAAGTGTTTCACAGATTTTTCATTATATTTACCCCCATTTATGTCAAGAATAAAGTCATTACCTTTTGAGAATAAAGGCATAATACCATGACAAACTATATAACATCCATATAACGTTTGTGTGTTAAAATGCTTTAGTAGCCTTGAGTAGTCTTGACAGCCCTGAAGTGGAGCACAGTCTGCTGCGACAAAACAAAACAGACCATTTCCTCCAAGGTCGTGTGCTTGTTTTTTCCTAAATAAATGCAATATTGTTTCAAAGTTGTGATACTAATAATCTGATGCTGATGTACCAGAAGATTAAGTATTACTTTATCTATAAAGGATTTATTTATAAATACTTCCTTTTCCTTGTTCAAGCTGTTTGATGGAGTAATTAATATAATGCAGGTAGCTGAAATTTCACCACATGCTGTATGTTCCAATTCTGTTCCAACGTAGCCAAAGTACTCACCTGCTATTTCTTTCCGTTCTTGAACGAAGCTAATAATAATAATCGCTAATGTCACATGTATAATAATAATAATGTCACATGTATCTTGTTTTCTTATTTCAGTAGTTTTCTACTGGTGTACTATTTGGGGAGGGAGGGGGGAGAATAAGACCCTGAGAGTTAAAAATCTTTAGCATCAACTGTATACGCCGTGAATCACGTCTGGCCAGAGGGCCAGAGAAGGGCTCTATTGTGTGGAGAATGGTGCCTGGTTTTGGTTAGTGCCAAACAACACACACACACACACACAGCAGGGCTCAGCTCCCTCTAGAGGTCCATCTGGAGTTCATTTCCTGTTCGAGACGGCTAGTAAGCTTTGGGCAGAGTCTGGCAGCCTCATCTGATTGGGCTAGAATGCATGATTAAGCAAATAGGTATACACACACAGGTTATTTGTTGACATTACAGCTTATTCTTTGACCACGCATTGCTTTCATTGTCAAACTATGAAGTTTGTTGGATCACAAAGGCGCATGTTAATCGAAATATTAATCCAGTGGTAAAATACAGACTGCCCAATAATGCTGTCATGCTGTCGATTTGTTATTGTGGTGCTTAGATAATCCTAATATTAGCTTTAGAATGTGTAACAGTGTTTATCAGTAATTACAGATAATTGTGGCGTCAGCGTGTAGCGACAGCCCAGTTGCGCTGGGTAATGGTGGGTAATTTTAGTAGCAGCTCATAGACGATTGCACCTACAGGGTTAGTAATTGTTTCCGATATTAGAGCTAGAGATTAGTGGCTACTAGAGAGACTTGGCAGCATAAAATGGTCATTTTTACATGTAGACTTCCTGCTATTAGTGGCACTATAAGCCTGTGGTTATTTCACAGCAACAGCACATTTGAATATTTTCGGTTTGTCCCTTGACTTGACTTTTCCAAGTTGTGTTCCTGAGTCTCTCTCGTGTTTTTTTTTTTTTTTTTTTTTTTTAAATATGTGGTTATGTTCTAGCTGTTTGTCTGAGTAATTTGTACATTGCAGGTATGTAATGAAACCTGAAGTCCATTATCATTATTAGCATCACACAGTGTGAGCGAGAGAGAGAGAGCTAGGACTGTGCCCTCTGCTGATAAAGGTAACCTGGGTCTCTTTTTTTTTTTTTTTTTTAACTCTTGCTTCTTTTTTTTTTTTTTTTTTTTTTTTTTTTTTTTTTTTTTTTTTTTTTTTGCTGACAAAGTTTCTATATCACTGAGCCAATCAGGCACATTATCAGCCATGAGGGCTCCAT
>CM075021.1:2691308-2707430 GCA_037576675.1 Pangasius sanitwongsei | reverse complement strand
GCTTCACAGTGCAGGTGGATAATGAACCTAAACATACTGCGAAAGCAACTCAAGACTTTTTGAAGGCAAAGAAATGGAATATTCTTCAATGGCCAAACATGTTAAATGTTCTCTGCTGTCATCTGTACAGAGTGTTTAAGTGCTCTTATCTGTTTTGATGATGGTTTGATTTAATGGCACAGGAGTGGGCTTGTGCTGTATTGACTTTTCCCTGCTCATGAGTTTCCGTTTAAAAACATGGCGATAAATGATTTAATCATCCAAAACCTAAAAAAAGACAAGAAAAAGAACATTTCCACCATTTCAGGTTTAAGGAGAAAAGAAGAGGAAGTAATAATATTAGGATTTTTAGGTGATTCTGCAGTAATGCTCAGTAAACATTACAAAAAAAAAAAAACACTAACAGTACAAATTGTTATAATCTTTTTACAAATGGGATGTTTCATGGCCACATAGCCATTTTCACTATTGATGCTGCAATGCAGGAGCATATTTAATCCCATATTTAATTATTTTCACATGATTCACATGAATGATTTTGTTAGATTTGACATATCGTTGTAGGCCTGTTTAATTTTTGTGTCTAAATCTTTGTCCTTTTTATCTCTTTCTCTCACCAAAAGACGTGTCTTTAACCATTTAACCATTTATGGCCGAAAATGTTCCGAGGCATCCCTAATAAATAGGTGACTCACGTTAGCTGAGTCAAACATACACTGAGAGATTTGATTTCATTTTGATAAACTCAAAAACATTCTTCATTTATCTTTGCAGAAAGTGAGGGAACACGCACGAGTCTAGAGCACGTGCGATTTGGGAAGGGGACAGGGCTTCCAGGCGGTGTCAGTTAATATTTGAGAGTACAAGATGTCTGCATGAATCATTCCAGATTTATATGTCTATTGGCTCATCTCCCATGGTTGTGGTGGAGAGAGAGAGAGAGACTGCTCTTTGGTCTATTTTTGAGTGATAACTCAAAGATAGTGTAGTCTGATAGTAATTTGCAGAGCTCCTACGCAAAAAGATTGGCAGGTCTGGTAATGTACTATAATCAGAGTAAACCTCACTGGATATCGTGGCAATGTAATAGTGTGTAGAGATGATTCAAATCATTGTAGTACACAAGGCTACACCGTGGATGTTTTGATAACTGTTATCTGATCACAGACCGATTTGTTTAGGCTTATGTACATTTCGCTATGACTGTCAGCTGTCCCAAAACATGATCAAATCGTAAGAAAATCACATTTAGCTAGCAGGATTTTAGACATATTTAGGCAGACTGCCTGCATTTACCCCTGTGTTTGTGCTCCTTATTTCCAAAACATGATCTTTGCAGGCAGAAAGCCAAGAAAGGGTCAAAAAAGTAGCCAAATAATGTTGATTTTTTTTTTAGTAATTATTTTGAATATACTGATGTCAACTATTTTTTTCTGAGGAGAATATAAATTCTTCTCTTTACATTCAGTTAAGAAACTACGTGAGTAGTCTGAGTGCAGTTTGCATTAAACGCTCGGCTCTGATATTAAGCCATTGTTATGAGAATGTCGACACTAAACACTGAGCCTCGTATTCACAGAATTTGGTTTGAGTTACACATAATTGGATTCCTTTATCATGATAGATGCGAGCGGATTTATTTGTAAATTGTTTGTAGGAGCATTTACACAAGAAAGTTGGTATTCGTGAAAATCCTGTAAGTTCGGAAAACTGTGTGTATCCTTCTTGTGCTCCTGAGTGTGTGCAAATCTACACATTAGAAGACTAACTAATGTAAACCTCCATCATAGAATTTGTGATGAGTGTGATGACTCCACTTTTATATATGGATTACGCTGTCATGTTCAAATGGCTTATGCAGCTATTTCAGTTACACACACAAGTCAGTCACTGATAAATGAATGATCTGGTCTGTCTCAAGCTGAGATGTGTTGTATACTCCCTAGTGTGCTGCAGATAATCCACTTGCTGTGGACAAACGTCTTTCTGCTTTTCTAACATCCATCAGGGAGGGCGTGAGGATTTCTGGCCGAGACACAAACCTTTTTTTTTTTTTTTTTTTTTTACCCTCACTTAATTCAAATCTAATTTTCTGTAACTTGTCCCTGGGTTTTGGCCTTGAAGGCGCTGTTACAGTGTTAAATATTATAATTTTTTATTGGCATAAATGTGAGTCAAAGTAACTAATGAGAGTCTTTTATTGCCGTTTGCTTGTCATTTCAGCTCTGTAAGCGTTGCCTTTTATGGAGTTTTGTGGGTGTCACCAAAATCAGCTATGCCGTGCATGCAGCTGGTAATTTATGGGTGATTGGCATCCATCAACATACACACGAGTATAAAGAAAATCCGCATTTCTGAAACATTTGTAAATCCTGGGAAAATATTTGGTTCAGTTTGGCTTACACCAACATTTGCACACAACTTTGATAAATGAGGCCCAATGTGCATGTGTATAGAGATTTTCAGTGGCGTTTAGCGTTAAACTGTTCATTCAGAATTTTTAATAAATGAATGGACACTCAGACTGTCAGGTGAACAGAGTTAATTTTTCGTCCTGTTAACGTATGAAGAAATTTTCCTTTTTATGACTTGCTGCTGTACTCGTCCCCCTCTCTCTCCCTCTCGCGCCCTCTCTCCTCTCCCTCTCCCTCCCTCTCTACTCTCTTTTTCTCTCTCTCCCTCTCTCTCCCTCTCGCGCCCTCTCTCCTCTCCCTCTCCCTCCCTCTCTACTCTCTTTTTCTCTCTCTCCCTCTCTCTCCCTCTCTCGCCCTCTCTCCTCTCCCGCTCCCTCCCTCTCTACTCTCTTTTTCTCTCTCTCCCTCTCTCCTCTCCCTCCCTCTCTCCTTTCTCTCTCCCTCTCCCTCTCTCTCTCTCTCTCTTTTCTGTCTTGTACACTTTGCCCTGTAATTACACTCTTGCACTTCCAAGGTGAAACAGGAGTGTCCAAAAGTGTGTGTGTGTGTGTGGGTGTGTGTGTGTATTGGATGTTTGTGTGTTAGGTGTTAAAATAGTTTTTGTGGCATTCAGCCACATTAAAGTGTGAAATGGAAAGCAGACACAGTCCTGGTTACCATGAGAACCACGTTCTGTTCTTTATTGACTCTCACCACACACACACACCCATGCACACACACACACACATGGTTTTGAACTCTTCACTTAATGGACCATTGGATTGGTGCCATACAGTACATGTATAACACGAGCGCCACACACGATAAAAGACTCAAAAACAGCAACACAGATACCACTCAAACTGGCTTTATGACTACATTTATTGGAGAGGAATAAGTGATCTCATGCACGCACGCACACACACACACACACACACGTTTACCTTGATAACTAGTTTGGGAGTTGATTATAGAGCATCTCTAAGCACTTATTAAGCAGGGACCACAGGTCTCTCTCTCTCTCACACACACACACACACACACATACACACACACACACAAAGGTTCATTAAAGTTCATATGAATTTGTATTCATGACAGTGCTGAGTCAAACATCAGAGCCACACACGCACACACACAATGTAGAGTGTGAATGAAAGAACATCAGACTAGAGGCTCGGCTCAAATTGGACACAGTAATGTGCATGTGTGTGCGTCTGGTTTTGATTAAAGGGCAAAACAGTGTTTATCTATGAAACTACTTCCATTTAAACCTCACACTGTAGGAAACGAGTTCTTTACTGAACATGTTTGCCACCAGATCCTCATGTATTACCTCAGGCTTCACCACGACTATAAAACACAGAACGTTAAGCAGCCAAAGTTATGTCTGAAAAAGACAACTTTACTGGTGGTGGGAGAAGGTGGTACTATAAATGTTTAAAAAAAATAAAATAAAAAGTTACTGGACATGATGCTTGAACCTGATTGGCTGATTGGCTCTCACTACTGGGATAACAGTTTATATTACACCATGGGCTTGACCCTATACCAGCAGCGGCTTGTTAGCATAGATTTCAGTGAGGCAAGACGACATTAATAACAACATTAGCCTCAACTAAAATGAAGTCGAGAGGCTATTACACTTGACTTGTGCTATAAGGTACTAACTAGAGAATATTTAGAGTAACCCTGTAATAGGCAGCTGAAGGTCATCAATATACATTCATCTAGTATACAGTGTAGCAGCTCATTTTGAGTGGCTTTGGAAAAACTGTGCTTGAGCTAATATCATTAACCAATTTCAGCCAAATTTACAGAAAAAAAAAAAACTCAAAAACTAGACCAAGTTTCTTCTTTTTCTCAGCCGTTTTTTTTTTTTTTTTTTGTGGGAAACAAGTATTTCACACAAGTATTTTCCTCTGCCAATCATTGCAATATATCTTACAGTAGAAATGGTTCTGTGCATTATAGACACACTGTCTGCATATGCACTTTGTCATTTTGCAGGAATTTATTACATTTAATTCACATTGTTTGCTATAAAACAAGATATTGCGGGTCACTGGGTATTTTAAACTAGCCCAATCTGGCAACTCTGTCATTAACTGTCCAGTTTGATGCTCCTCCTTCACTGAAAATGTTCAGAGTGAGCATGGGGCAGAAAGATTTGCCCTTATGGATCATCATTAGCGCTTGTCGCAGTTCCCATTGTTGACCACAATAATAACTCTGTGGGAGCCAAGCCCCAACATCTACAAACAGTTTAGTTTAGACTGTTAAGACTGTAGTCACACACACATACACTGTGTGCGGGTGTGTGTGGGTGGGCGGGTTTGTAGATCTGGTGTGTGCGTGTGCATATCGCTTATTTGCAGTTCATTGCAACAGTGTAATAGAGCAATGTGCTGATAGGAGTGTCTCACCATATTCCACTGGGGGTCTGGAAAAACACACACACACACACACACACACACACACACACACACATGCAGTCATTGTACAGACAGACAACTGATGTACAGATGTACAATGCAGTGGTGGAAAAAGAACAAAGCACACTGAATTAAGTAATAAATCACTTCATTTTTAGAAACTGACTCAACTTATCTGGTGGAAAAACTACTTAATTATTAATTTTTTTTAATCTACAACTGACACAACTAACCTGAAAATGTTCTCTATCTGAGGAACGTCTTTTTGCAGTTAACAATTGTGTTAACTAATCAACTGAGCTATTCTGTAGTGAAAACAACCTCCATTATCACCAGTATACAAAGAATGATAACATTAGCTGGATAGTGATCTTAGCCAAATGCTATTGGCATTTCAGTAGCTAGCTAGATGTTCATTTATACGTGTTTCTAGCAACATAGTTAGCTATCTGTCAGTCACCCTTTACACATGATCCTCAGAGTTACCTATAGGCTGTAACAGCACGTAGACCTATTTAACACAACAGGTGATCACTTCCAACTATTGAAGTGACATCTTACATTTAATACACAGTTTTAGCAGACTTTAGCAGATGCAGATTAAAGTATTTCTAACTGAAGATACCGGATAAATTGGACCAGAGATGCTCATCTGTCTCCCCTGTCTCAGACACTGCTGCCACTGATTAAACATTTGGCACTCTGTGTAGACTTTCAGCAGGAATCTGCTTTATTTTGATTGTGTATTGAAATTGAATTATTTAAAATTTGTACATACTGAGTTTAAATTGGCTTACAGTCTTTTGGAGTTAAATTCATTATTCATTTTTTACTCTGTAATTGGTAAAAATAATAATTGGTAAAAATAATAATTTTTTTTTAAGTCGTAGGATTTAATCATACTCAGAAAAGTATTTTACAGTGAACCATGTACTCCAGTGCTGTGACGAGTATACTTTATCATGTATTTTATTACTTTCTACCAAAGGAAAAAATGTTTTCTAACAAAATGGCGTAATGTTTAAAATCAGACCCAATAAGCTCATACACACTAAAAATACACTTGAACACACACACACACACACACACACACACACACACAAAAACAAGCTTTAGGGAAGTCTTCTTCCAAATTCTGCTTTCAATTACTCTGGCCTCAAATAGTTACTGTAACCACAAGCTCACCCCAAACTACATAACACATTGAGCTTTAAGGCTATAGAATCACACACACACACACACACTATACTATTTCAATGACCATTGAAACAACAGATTATTTCAACACGTTTAATATCGTAGGTTTCATTAAATACGCACTTTTTACAACACTCCAGTGATTAACTGTTTCATCATTTACTGAATGTGCTTGAGTAATGTGGGAGATACCACAATGTATACACACCCACACACTCATATTTGTATCACTATCTATGTGAGATACTTCCAGTGTCTTCTATATTAATGCAGGTAAATAATGTCGTGCCTACACAGAACCCAATCACAAAAACTAAAAGGAAATTCGTTTGCTTTTCTATTAATCAAATATTTTTAAGTGCTAAAGATCCTCACATTCTTATCATTCGGTTCCCATAAAAAAGGCAAATATATACATACACAAATACATACACTATTAAACATCATAATGAGCATGCAAAGAATCATCACGTGCACACTGCACACACACAAAAACAAACCTATAGACAGTGGGAAAATGGGGCAGGTAACAAAGGAAGCTGTGTGGTTTCATGGCTTTCTTACACATGGACCTCCCAGAAGGCCCTGCTCCGGTTTATGACCTTGGACCAGGCTCTGATTGGTGGAAGCCAATGTATGTGCCAGTGTGTGGGTGAATTTGATATGTTTATGTTGTGTGTGTGTGTGTGTGTGTGTGTGTGTATGTGTGTGTGTGTGGGTGTGTGTGTGTATGTGTGTGGGTGTGTGTGTGTGTGGGTGTGGTAAGTATATTTGTAGAGAATTGAACAGTGCAGTCAAAAGGATGTAGATGAATCTTGTCAGTGTTGTTTTGTTTATGTGGAATTCTATTGATCAGTTTTCCAGTTTGTGTGTGTGCATGCGTGTGTGTGTGCATGCGTGTGTGTGTGCATGCGTGTGTGTGCACGCTGATGGGTAGATTTGTCTCTTACTCTACACAAGAGAGAGAAAGGAAAAGATCAATCAGATCATGCGAGCATATATTAAGATGTTAAATATCACACACACACACACACACACACACAGCTTACGAGGATTATGATGCCTCCGCTTTGCTTACCCATAGGAAATAAATGGTCATGCTATAATTAGTGGGAAATTAATAATCAGTCTTTTTGATGAAAGGAAATTAAACTAATTCCAGCTTCAGGACAGGAAGTGCAGGAAGAAGAGCTCTGTGATAGGAGTGTCTCATCTCCATTATCATCCAATCAGAGCATGCCTACAGAAGTATGAAACCATACACAGTGTGAAGGTGCACGTTGTCTTACTTGAGCGATTTTTGCAGATTAATTTGATTAAGTGAATCTTTTATTGTGTTGTTATTTTGCGTAAGACGCTCTACATTTTGTAGGGCTACAACCAAATTGACTTCATTTTAGGGGCCGTTTGACACACTCAGGTTTGTGGTTTTGAACCACTCCATTGTAGCTTTGGCAGCATGTTTAGAGTCATTGTCCTGTATAAAAGTGAACTTCCACCCTAGTCTCAAATCTCTTCTAAGACCTCTGCTGAGGTTGAACATTCTATTGTCACATGGCAACACGTCTATGCTGCTGTGTGCTGGGGCAGTGGCATCACTACAAAAGACACCTACAGACTCAACAAAATCACGTAGAGAGCTGGATTAGTCATGGGTTCCAGACAGGCCACAGTGTAGATGGTGGTGGAGAGGAGGATACTGTCCGAGCTCACTGTCATCATGAGCAATCACTCACAACCCACTCCATCCATCAATCACTGCCCAGAGGAGCACACTGAGCAGGAGGCTACTCCTGCGTCAGTGCAGAAAGGAGTTCTGTCGCAGGTCCTTTCTCCCTGCAGCCATGAGGTTGTACAACTACTCACGTAATGTTTCCGCCTGAGAAGGCAAGTTGATTTTTCTGCACTTCACCTTGGAGGATAAACATCATAAAAAAACATCATCATTTAAGAAATTTGCTCAGTCCAATGTTGCACAGCGACATTTTTTACACGCTGTTATCGCCTGCATACCAGTGTATCTGGTTATATTCTGTCCGATTTTTACACATAACCAATAATCTGTGCATATATTAGCTACACTGTTGTACATTTGCATTGTTACTATGACCTGCATACGAGTGTATCTGGTTATGTTATGTATATACACTGCCTGGCCAAAAAAAGGTTACTGTTTGGATTTAAATAAGCAAATACTATGCCTATGACTGGATCATTATTGCAGTGATTAATATGTTTCAGCTGGCAACAATTCTTTTAACCCTAACTGATGCAGTGTGTAGCTTCTCATTTCTTAAACAACCATGTTGGAAGACGTATCCCGTGGTCATGGAAAAGATTTTACTGTGTTTCAGAAGGGGCAAATTATTGGCCTGCATCAAGGAAGAAAACAACTAAGGATATTGCTGAAATCACTCTAATTGGCTGAAGGACTGTCCAACACATTATTAAAACCTGGAAGGATACTGGTGAACTGTCAACTTTGCAGAAGAAATGTGGTCGGAAAAAAATCTCGAATGAACGTGATCGGAGATCTTTATCTTTGAGCACCTGAAAGTACTGAATGACCAGTTTATCCCATCAGTGGATTTTTTCTTCCCTGACGGCACAGGCATATTCCAAGATAACAGTGCCAAGATTCGTCCATTTGCAAAAATTGTGAAAGAGTGGTTCAGGGAGCATGAGGAATCATTTTCGCACATGAATTGGCCACCACAGAGTCCTGAACTTGACCCCATTGAAAGTCTTTGGGATGTGCTGGAGAAGACTGTACAGAATGGTTTGACTCTCCCGTCCTCAATACAAGATCTCGGCCAAAAATGAATGCAGCTCTGGTCGGAAATAAATGTTGTAACGCTGCATAATGGATTAGCAAAGAAAGTCTTATCTCGTAACATTTCTGTCATTGTTGTGTCTTTAGCTCCATCCATCTTGCTGTCAACCCTGATCAGTTTCCCATTCCCTGCTGATGAAAAGCATTTTCACATCATGATGCTCCCACCACCATGTTTCACTGTAAGAATAGTGTCATTGGGGCGATGAGGGTGATGAGTCCCTCGAGACATAGTGCTTTGTTTTTAAAGACCAAAAAGTTGAATTTTGGTCTTATTAGGCCAGAGAACCTTTCACCACATGTTTGCTGAGTCTCCAGTATGCCTTTGGTCATATCATCTCAAATGACTTTTCTTCGTCTTCTCACCACTCCTCCGTAAAGCCCTGTATTATTGTCTTGGATATTGCTTCTCCCATCTGAGCTTTGGATCTCTCCGTCTCCTTCACAGTTATCCTTGGCCTCTTGGTTGCTTCACTGACTAACACTCTCATTACCCGGTCACTGAATTTTGGTGGACAGCCTCCTTTACGTAGAGTCATGTTTGTGCCATATTCTCTCCATTTTTTTGTTAATGGATTGAATGCAACTAGCAGTGCCTCACCAAATCCCAAATTCTACTACTTTGTATTGTAAACTCACTGCTATGAAACCTCTAGTTAAATATATTCCTCCTCTTTTATCCTTATATTTCTGTCATTTCTACGATATTGCTAGCCATACATAAATCAATTAATGAATATTAATAACCATTCACTCCTTTATTATGAATATTACTGACTCTGAGTGGTCTCCGTGAAAGTGAGTTGGAGAGGCGTAGAAGAGCACTCTAGAGCAGTAAAAAAAAAAATACACAGAGATGATCTTCAGAGCAAGTCTGTAGTGCATGCCGCTAGCGATTATTTGTGACAGGAAATACTTCAGCTCATAAAGAAGCAATAAACAGGACACTTGGTCCCACTGAGTCACTCGGGGACTGTCACCCCTGCCACACACACTTCCACACACACGACTCGGTTCAGCCACAAGTCCACTGAGGATTATCTGTATTTATTCACTCAAACACACACTCTCAGAGCAAGTTACTTTTCTCTCTGGGGGTCTGGCCTACAGGCCTCAAACACACGACTGTCTGGAACATCGCTGGGATTAAATTTTTTTCCCTTCACCCGGGTCTTTCATCCTTCCTTCTTCTTGCAGTCTGTCTGTGTGTTTTTTGGGGAGGGGGCTTGGTTAGACCTGGATAGGCCTGGGTTTTATCCGGTGACTGATGGCTAAAGTACCTTACAAATGGCATTTGTGAGTGCTTGCTTTTTACTGCTTTGCTCCTCTGCCCTTCTTAAATTTACTTCTTTGTTTAATTCCCTCAGTGACTGTTAGGACACCGACTTGAACCCTTTTTACCCTGTAACCCCCCTCACCTATTAGTGAGTTTTACATCCACAACATCTCCCTGATTCCTGCAGCGTATTGCTCTCTACAGCTTGTTACAGTCTTTGTTTTTCTTTTCTTCATTCCCATCAGGTTTCTTTTAATGAATGCTATGAGTGTAACCTTTTCATAACATGTACGTCAGTGCTCTCTTTTTGGATCCAAGTCTTTCAGTTGTAACTAGTTGTACATGTGAAAGTCAAAATATGAATGTGTGAGTGTATTAGTCAGCGCTGGGCTCCAGATGGAAGGCCTCCCGTTGTTCGGCACTGGCCAGGCCATTTCCTGTTTGGAGGTCTGGTGTTAATCAAGGCCTGAGCCAGGGGGAACGGCCCCACTGCTCTCGCCCTTCTCTCTTCCACACCCCCATCTTTACTACTAACTTTTTGCCCTTTTTTTGGTCTTTATTCAGCACTGCCTCTTTATACCTTTCCTTTTTTGTTTTCATCACTTTTTTTGACTGACTCCCTTTTTTTTTTTCCTGCACTGCTCTACCGCCTTCTATAAGTGTGAGCCCTTTCTCTAGCATTTATATTTCTGTCTAATCATTTCTCCTTCTCCTCATCCCTTACTGCTTGTTTCTTTTGTGTTGGCACCTTTCTGAGGCCAAGTTATAAAATGCATTACTACTGTTCTTTTAATGAATTAAAGCTACTATCTGTTCAAGTCTGGTCAAGATTACTGTCCTCCCTTTTCAGTCTCTTTCTCCCACCTATATGTTTTAACGTCTTCCTGCACTCATAAAGATATGATGGCGTTTCATTTCCGTCTAGCAGATAGCTCTTATACCATTCATGTTTGTATGGTTCTCTCTCTCTTTCTCTCTCTCTCTCTCTCTCTCTCTCTCTCTTTTCCCATCTCCCCTTTTATCATTCCCTCTCTGTCTGTTTCTCTCTCCCCTTCATTCTTATCTTATATACAGCACATATATCCCTGGGAGAGACAGTGAGCCCTTTTGATGCTAAGAACTGCTTTCCATCACGGCGTGTGAACTCACTCACTTTGTACCTGTCTAAACTCTGTGTGCATGTGTGTGTATGTATAATACATGGCTCTACTAGCAATCCCATATGCCACTATAAGCTCTTATTCCCCCTACCTGCAGCCACAGTTCTCTATTTGTTTTTCTCAAAATGACACTCTGGGCTCAGCAGTTTGGCAGATGTTTAGTCACACATTGATCTTGCAGTAGAAGTGTTATAACCTAAGATGTCCTTGTTTTTGTAATAATGTGATACAATGATGCTCAGTTTGACCATGATTACATTTAAAGCTTATTGCCTTTTAGATTCAGGAGGTACACCCAATTATAATAAAGCAATTATCTCTTCTAATATATAGTACTTTTTACCAAGGCCCATTTTGCGCCATCCATAGTATCTTGGACTCACCTGGGCCCTTACACATTATAGACGCTTACACAAATCCACAGACTCACATAGACCTTTATTCATCGACAAAGACCCATAGACATCATTCAGATAGCACTCCAGATTAGAGGGGCTTTCACACCTATAAGTCCATTAGCAAAAATTGATACTTTCGGTAGGTTATTTGGTTTGGTTTCACAATGTACATAATTAAAGGAATCAAAGAGCTGATACATACATGCCCCGCAAATACAGTGATTGTACCCAGGTATGGAAAAGAGAACGTCTACTCTAAATAAACAACCAGATAATTCTATAAATCACTAGCTTGAAATTTTGTGTATTGCATCCAGCTGTTCTTTTCTTTTTTTTTTGTTAATTGGTCCAAATATCTAGAACACATCACATTTCTACAGCACTACAAAGCCATTTCTTTCTTGCAAGCACACTGGTGGGAAATAAGTGAAAGCTCAAATACGGATGTTTGCTTGAATTAAGTGTGCAGTTAGGGACACTGCAATGATTATGAGCTATATTTGCTCCCATTGTTCACTACATCAACAGAAGTACTTCCGCAATCACAACACAGAAGTCTCGAAAATTCTTTAGTACTCAAAATGCTCTTACCTTTAACTGTGAAATAAATGTGCTTTTCTTCTTCTCACTAATGTTCCTGGTCCAACTACATGATAATTATATTTCAGTTGTTTTTCTCCCTTCCTACCAGAAGATCTTTAAGAAGCCTTCAAGAAGATCTTTAAAAAAAAAAAAAAATTCAATACTGAAAAATGCTGCTTGCATAAGTATTCAACCCCTTCAGACTAGTACTTTGTAGTGCCACCTTTTGCTGCAATAAGAGCTTTAACGCTGGTGGGGTAAGTTCCTCTACCAGCACATTGTTTGGGAATGATTTTCACCCATTCTTCCTGGCAGATTCGCTCTAGGTTCTTCAGGTTAGTTGAGATACACTTGTGGACCGCAATTTTCAAAGAGTGCCACAGATTCTTGATTGGATTGAGATCTGGACTTTGACTTGGACATTGTAGAACATTCACCTTTTTGTTCTTCAGCCACTCCTGCATTGCTTCGGCCTTGTGGTTAGAACCATTGTACTGATGAAAGATGAAACATGAAATTTTTCCCCAAGCTTTAGTTTTTTAGCAGGCTGAAGCAGGTCCTAAAGATGCCCCGTCACCGCTGAGGAAACTGCCCACAACATGACGCTGCCACCCCCATACTTCACTGTTGGGATGGTGTTTGTTGAGGAATGGGCAGTGTTAGGTTTGTGCCATACTTAGCATTTTGAATTTTGGCCAAAAAGCTCCATTTTACCTCTTTACATCTCGTCTTACTCCAGACGTGCTTTGATGTGGTTTTTCTTCAGGAATGGCTTCTTTCTAGCCACCCCCATACAGGCCACTTATAGTTGTATGCAGAGCTCTTGATATCATTGACTGATGCACTTTCGCTCCTGTCTCAGCCACAGAACTCTGTAGTTCTTTCAAAGTGATCGTTGGCCTCTTTGTGGCTTCCCTCACCAGCCTCCTTCTTGCTCTGAGTTTTGAGGGACGGCTTTGTCTAGGCAGTGCCTGGGTGGTATGACGCAGCTTCCATTTCTTCATAATTGATCCAACAGGGCTTACTGGCATATCCACATTTTTTTAGTACTTTTGTAGCATTTTCCTATTTTGTGCATGTCTATAACTTATAGTTTACTTCAATGATTTTTGGTCTTAATTTTCACAGTTTTCCTTTAGATTCACAGTCTGACCCATGATACTTAAAATATTTTTAATGATTCACAGGTAAAGGCCAATTGTAAGCCAATTATGTTCTTCTTAGGGTGATATCTTTCATCTGTGTAAACTTGGAGCTTCCACAGAACAGGGGTTGAATACTTATGCAAACAGCATAAGTTTTTCAGTTAGCAATTTTTGTCACAGAATATTTTCTTATAAAACCAATATCCCTTTAAATAAATTAATGAGGATCCGTCTTTTAAATGTAAAATACCAAAGCACAAAATATCAGTGTCATTTGTAGTCCAGATGAATCTTTCTTGGAGGTTGAATACTTTTGCAAGGCAATGTATAAGGCTATAAGTCCAAGTTCTTCTTCTTTTTTTTTTGGTTTTTTTTTTGTTTTTTGTTTTTTTTGTTTTTTTTTGGTAAAGACCTATGTAAAAGGCAGCATTGCAGAAATGACGGTGGTGTGTATATAGGTATGGGATTTATTAAGAGTGACATCAGCTCTATAGGAGACAATGAATCAGACAAGGTAAATCTTGTAATGACAATTTATTACTTATCTACATAAGCAAATACAATCAATAACTTGTTGTTTGGCTTGTTTTTGTAGCAGATCTACCTCGTACCATGATCTATACTAGCTGTAAGACATATCCGTTTGAAATGAATATATGGGCTTTCCCCAAAGCTATGTGAATCTTGGAGGCCAATGTTAGCAAGCCTAGTATGCTAGCTCTAGCAATCTTGGTAAAATATAGTGTAGAGGAGAACGCTATAAGACTGGTGGATAAAATACAATAGCAGTATAACCAAGTCTGAAGTACAGAAATACACAGAAATCTCTTTAGATAAACAACTTTAAAACTGGGTAATGAAACAAATTCCAGCACAAGAATAAATCAGATGACGGTCATTCACTAGTTTCCCACTATGTTAAAGAACAAATAAATGTCTACAGGTTCAGCAAGAAATAGGCTAATATGCCATCATGCCTGAACTCATTCTCCTCTTACTGTTTATACTGCTCTCTCTTACATTCTCTCTTCCCTGACTGTCTGCCTGCCACGGTTTAATGACGACGTTTGACGTGTTTGAGCTGGCGTTTGATGTATGTGTACAAATGCCCCGCCAATTCCAACCCAACACCCCTGACACATTGCTGACTGTGATTTACTGTTACAGGTGTTTCATGGTGACTGACAGCAGCACAGGAACATCATATTAAAGAGAGTTTTTGTCTCCTGGCTCAATAATACATTTTTAACAGAAAAATTCAATACACTGTAGCTTTAAGCTTATAAGGCCTTATGAAAGAAGGTTGGAAAATAATCAAATGTGAGCCTCATAAAAGTGGGAATAAGGGAAGAAAAATGTAACCCATTAAACAAGGAGGGATTGAAGCACCAGCAGTGAAGAGATTTTAGTAGGAATGAGAAAAAAAAGTCATGGGAAAGGGACTGAGGGGGAAAAACAGTTATACATATCAAAGGATTAACAATATCATGTGTTTAATAAAATGAATCATTTAATTTAACACTTTTTTACTAAACCCATCAGCGAGTGTCTGGAACTTTCTGAAAGTCATAGTAAAGGTGTTTTAAAGTGAGTTAAGAGCTGCTGGTTATTTGATTTTATTTGTCTTTTTATCCTGTTACCGTGTGCACCTCCCATCTGCCTTATCCTTCAGCTTGTACTGTTCCATCTCAAACTTTCAGCTTTCAGCTGGTCATTAAAAATACAATCTATTCACATTTCAGTCTTAAAATATTGGAAAGATCACTGAGACTTTTGGAAGTTAAATAAGTCTTTTCCTTTGATGTAAGCCGAGATTTCATTTTTAACCAGGCATTCCTGTCTTTTTCTTCCTAGGGGATGTTCCTTCTACTTCACTACTTTTAGATAAACTATTGTTATTGAAAACTTCTTATAAGAATGATTTGTTTTTCACCTATTGTGTGAGTTTAAAAAAAAGACGACTTATATTCAGTCACCTTTGCCCTGCTCTTAAGGGGTGCCAATAATTTCCAGAGTTACAGTTACAGAAATTACACAATTTCTGTGTCTCAGGTGTGAAGACTCCTTAAGCACTCACTGCATACACACATACACACAACATACACACTCATCCCCTCTCGTCCATCTCTCTAATACAGATAAACCAGTCCCAAAACACTGGTTGAAAATGTTTAGTACTGAATCTCCCTGGCATGATCCAGGTCTCCTATCCTTCTTCACTCGGTTATCAAACAACGACAACGAAGCTGCTCTTCCATGGAAATAGAGAAAGTGTGTGTGTGTGTGTGTGTGTGTGTATGTATAGCACAGTATTTGGCTAACCCACTTTTAGAATTCAATTGCCTAAGGGTGACATTTTAGTGTGTCATTTTTTTATGTCCTTGTAATTATTAATTAAGATACTTTATAATTAAGATACATAAGCACTCCTCAACTCGCAATTCCTACTCAGGAACTCAATGTTTTTCTCAACTCAAGTCAAATTCAACAAGTGATGTCAAATCAACATGCATCAGCAGCAAATGAAGTAGCACTTCTAAACTTTAAATGAGTTATACTGTATATACAAGTTATAGACAGTATATAAGTTATAAACAAGTTACAAGTATATACAAGTAGCCAGTTAGCTGGCTAGCCTGTTGCTAACAAAAGACCAACATGGAGTCGGCCATGTTTCTCCCCCACCTCCACCCCCACCCCCAC
>CM075021.1:2676308-2688808 GCA_037576675.1 Pangasius sanitwongsei | reverse complement strand
AAGTATATGTATGTATATATATATATATATATATATATATATATATGTGTGTGTATGATATATATATATATGATTTTATATATTAAGTCATTAAGTATTAAGTAAGTAAATACTGACTTGTATCCTGACAAAAGTTTTCAGTGTTTTCAGTCAGTTTTGACCAAAACTGTTGGCTGTTGTGGACTATATGGATTTACATGTTTAAATAAGAAGGAACTACAAAGTTACAGAATCTGCACCTGTATGTAAAGGAGTGGACTGACAGAGCATGAATAAAATTTGCCTGCCAAAATAAGACATTTCTTCGAATGGGAAAGGACACAGAGAAAATAATAAGACAAATGTCTCATGTGACCACTACTAAAGACACAGTAAGTGTGGGGATGATGTGTGGACGAATTCTAAGGCTTTATAGGACTTTATAGGTCTGCTTCAAAGAGAATCGTAACAAATGTACCAAATTTCAGAAGTAAGTGCCTAAAGGAATTGTAGAACAATACTAGGATAGGCAAACAGTTATTACCACTAAAAGATGCATTATTTCCATTTGGATGCTTTAAACTATTAAATGGGCCTCTTTCACTGTTGGACCTTGAGCACATTCTGTACAGGTTTGGCCCAATCGCACCCATAGCACCAAATTTTAAAATCTAAAATTAACATCAAATCATTAAAAACTTAAAATTAACTGTGAATTCAAGTCAGAGTCAATTTTCCACTTTTATGAAAGATCCCAAAAGTGTTTAGTCTTAATAGCCTAAACATCACACAGTCTATACATATAAAAAATCAGGTTTATCAAAAGTCTAATGCAGATAAGAGCTTTTATTAATAATTTAAAATATTTGAGAAGTGATGTCCAAACCTAAATCAAATAGTCAAGCTCAAAATATGTCCAATCTTTCGTAAGGTAATAACATCTGGAACATGCTGTACATGGTCTGATGATTGCAGGTTAGTAATACTTACCATAATGTGACACATATGAAAACGTAGACACATTTTAGATCAGCGTTACGACATTTTGTTACAACTGTGGAGGTATGCTTAGGATCACTGTCCTGCTGGAAGACTCAGCTGTAACCATGTTTTAACTTTCTGACTGATGTTGAAGTGTTCCTTCAATATTTCTTGATAAGTTCCTTTTCCAGCAAAACACCCACACAACACGATGCTGCCACCCCCATGCTTCACAGTTGGAATGGTGTTCTTGAGAATAAAAGCCTTACCATTTTTCTTCCATACATAGCGCTGATCATTATGGCAAATCAGTTCAATTTTTGTTTCATCTGACCAGAGAACACTTCCCCAAAAGGCTTTTGATCACCTGCAAACTTCAGTCTGGCTTTTTTATACTGGTCTTGGAGTAGAGACTTATTGCATGACAGCCTTTCAGGCCATGGTGATGTAGAACTCTCTTAATGGTGGATGTAAATACTTGATGCCTCCAGTTCCTTCACCAGTCCCTTTGTTGCTGTCTCGGGGTTTCATTGTATCTTACGGACTAAAGTTAATTTGTGCCTCATACCTGAATGATGTGTGCTCCCAAGATTTTTATATTTGCATGCAGTTGTTTGAACAGATGATTGTGGTACCTTCAGTTGTTTGGAAATTGCCCCTAAAGAGGAACCAGGCAGTTTTTTTTTTTTTCAGAGGTCTTGGCTTAGTTTATTGGATTGTTCCTATGGTATCAAGGGCAAAAAGGCACTGGATCTAAAGGTAGTCCCTTAAATATAGATAAAGGTGCACTTCCAGTTAACTCCTAATTATGACAACTGGCCAATCAGAAGCTTCTAAAAGTCATTACATCAATTTCTGGAATCTTCCAGACTGTTTAAAGAGACAGTTAACACTCATGCTTTACAGTTAAACACAAACAAGCTTCCTAACCAGACCAAGCTAAACCTTTGTGAACAGGAGTAAAGGGCTAATAGAAGGAGACTTGTCTTGGCTACCTTCATGTCTGCTATTGATATGGCTGATAAAAAATATAACATAAATGCTGCAGCCTCTAACTGGAAACATCTGTATTCTGTCTGTTTCCTACTGGTGAACTCTTCTGCTCTCATCACACCGAGGAGCTTGAAAGTGGACTGCATTCTCCCTGACTAGGAGAAGAAAACAGCTGAGGTTGTTATTTATAAGTTTTATAAGTCTTTTCACTGTACTACAATTCATTTCTCTTGACAGCCAGACATACAGATTATTCAATGCATGCATCACATTGTTCCATTACCTATATGAACATACTTTTAGGTCTAGTTGGAAAACTTTTTTTTTTTTCTTTCTGCACCATGGCTGTAGAGATTTTTGGTCATCTGCACAAAGGTAGTTTTACTTAGGTGTATTTTTCTGTGAATGCCCACACGTGAACACTTAATCTGTAATGACTTGTGTTATGTTAGTGCCACTGAACTGATTTGAAATGAAACGCAGCTGTTTCAGTTGCTGATTTACAAATGATGTGACCTACACTGCACTAGAGTCTGTCCCCTCCACCAAGCCTTAATAATGCCCCCCCCCCCCCACACACACACACACACACTAACAAACACACACAGTCAAGCAGCAAAGCCCCCACTTTGATGATAACTCATTCAGTGTGCTTCTTGATTCATTATGCAGCCAGCGGATTTCAGCTTGCGATCAAATTACACACACACTTCAGTGCTCACATTTGTTAATTAGTACATGATTACCATCACTGTCTTCATCTAACTTTCCTCTTTTCTTTCTTTCCTCTCTCTCTCTCTATCTATCTGTCTTTCTCTCATTCTCTCATTTTCTCCCTTTCCATCTCTTTTTTCTATTAAATATATTTTAATTATTTTTACCACTTTGTTTTTATTATTATTATTATTTTTTTTTTTTTTATTATTATTATTGTGGACAATCTACACATGGTGACCAGGATTGCACGATGCATCCAAACTTCTGTACTTTGCTACACTAAATCCTAAAAAACAGTTTGGTTCCAGAACTTTCCATGCTGTTTTGGTTCTTTATTTCAGTACGGTGATGTCGATTCAGATGCGCTGAATCCTTTTGCTTAGCTTCTCAAGGAGTGAGGTGTTTCCACAGTTTCCTTAACTTGAAGATGACCAGAGTATCCAAAAGAACACCTGAAACTTGGGAAACGTCTTGCTGACAAACATCCCAAGCTTAAAAGCCGACAGGTTAGCTAATTGTCCTGTATGAGATATCGTCATGATGAAAATGTTTAACACACCCCTATACGTTAGCCTAGTTTTTTTTTTAATGCTACCCGTAAAATGCTGCATTATAGCACTTCTGAGAGAGTGCACATTGCTGTCACCAAAACTATCAGTTCATTATAACTTCAGCTTCATTATAGTATTGTAGAGTGACTCGTTAATTCTTTTTCATCACTTTTTTAACAGATTACAGATGCAACTATTCTTGCTCATATATAAATGTGAACACACATGCGACAGAAATACGAAGACAGATAAAATGTAAACAAACGTTCGCCAAGTATGCAAAGAAATCGCATGAATCACAGAGCGCAGGCGACTGCTTCAAGACTACACGGGAAGCCCGGCTTCCCCTAAAACTTCATTAAAATGTGCGCCAATGAAATGTTTACCAGTGTGTCTATATTATTCATCAGTCTAATTGGAATTCAATCTATTAGTGAATCAAACGATGAAATATCTCACTGCAATATCGTGCCAATCAGTAAATCAGGAATGGACAGGTCTGACATGTCAAACATAAACATTCCTGCGCCAGTCAGAATCGCCTTGAAGCTGCAGTAGTGGTGTAATTCATAATGAATATCGTAAATAAACTGTAAGGATAAATTTCTGTTTAATTATTTGCATTCATTTCTGTAATGTATTGTTTACAAGTCCGTCTAGCTAGTCTGATTTTAGAAAAGTCTTTTGATGCACATGCTTATGAGCAGAAACTGAAAATTAAACAAGGGGGCAGAACAAGATTATAATTCAAAAGTCGGGGAGCAAAAAAGGTCATTTTAACAGTCTTGGTAGAGGAAAGCTCATTGGTTGTGTTTGAACAACATGTTAGAAGAAGCCCATTTATATAAACCTATCGTTCATGTAGCATATAGCATGTAGCATATGTATATACACCACCACAGTGGATTTGAAATAAAATCAAGATGTGATCGAAGACTTTCAGCTTTATTTTAAAAGGTTCCACAAAAATATGGCATTTACCATTTAGGAATTACAGCCATTTTCAACAAAGTACCTCCATTTTCAGGGGTATATATATATATATATACATTGATATAAATCTACATAACACATCATTTCTCCAGCGATCTGTCTGATGCCTCTGAAAAATCTCACAACCCAAAAAGAAAAAAACAAAAAAAGATGCCACGTTTGATTCACTCCCTCTGTTTATAAGTTTGTCTTGAATAGCTGTTTCTGCTGACTTAGTTATTCAAAATAAAGTTGAACTATGAACTATTTTTTAATAAATGATCAATCAGTTTCATTTCATTAAATAAATAATATTAAGTTGTATTTTTCCAGAAATGTTAAGTTTTTTTTTTTAATTAGTACAATAACCAGAAAATGAGTGTTCAGGCTTGATTACTGGTAAAGCATCATTTTTTGCCATAGTTTCATATTATTATTGAGCATCAGGGGAATAAAGAAGCTCTGAATCCTGAGGTCCTGTACTTTGGCAGCGGACTTGGCCACCACCCCTTCGATGTATTGTCAGTTACGAGGGCCTTTTTAGTTTACGAGCTGCTGCTGGAGCAGAGAAACAGTACAGTGAGACAGAAAAAAAAGGTTCATGCACAATAAATGTGCTTGTTACTTTCCTGCTTAGTCATTTTGAGACATATCCTGTCTAGTCTGATCCTGGACTAGCGATTATTATTAACATTTAATTAACAATAACCCTAAAATATTGTGTTATGCTTTTAAAGCATTGCCTAAGGCTGTAGCTTCAGTTTCCCAACACCACAGATGGCTTTCTGGCATCTTCTGTCTCTCGTTGTTTGCTTTAAAAATTGTGCATTGTGCAAGCTGTGAGAATTGGCTGTGTTCGATTTCTGTGTTTTTTAGTTGCATAGGGAGTGCTTTCAAGAGAAGGAGGAACCAAGCTGGGGCAAACGAGGTTTTAGGCAAGGAGTTAGAGGGAGGAAATGGAGAAGGAGGACCAGAGGGACTCGGCTTCCTCAGCATGTGTCTAGAGACTCGGGTACATCTGAGCTGCAAAGCCCCTGCATATGTTTTCCCCTCCTGTTCTTTTTATGTCTAAGAGAGTTGGATGATGTCAAAATGATGATAATCTCCCTGAGGGTAATTAAACACAACAGCCGTGTTTAACTTTAGTGTTAACTTTTCTCTGTGTGTGTGTGTGTGTGTGTGCGTGTGTGTGTGCGTGTAAGTGGTTAGTTTGTGCTGTGTGTCATTGTGGCGGGAAGACGCACAGAACTGTGTCACGTTCATAGAGCCACACTGCCCTCCACAGGTGACTGAGAGATTTTTTTTTTAAATAATAAAAAAACTAGCTTGTAAATGTTCAGTGAGGCTTTCTCTGTGTGACAGCTTTTCAAAAACAGACTGGTATAAAGTTAAGCAGTATGAAAATGAAATAAATACACACACAGTATAGACTCACCCTGACTGAGTCACTCAGCCGTTAGCCACGCCTCCTGGTTGCAGGAACCTAGCTGGAGTCTGTAGTGATTTTAAATAGCATGCATTAGTGGTCACAATTTGTTTTCCAAGCATGTGTTCGACACACTGATGGATTTGATCTAAAATGGATCATGAGGTTTTGTATAAACGTGGAGTCCATGCTAGAGTGCACACTGTCATTAAAGCAAAAAGGGGACGTACCAAATACTAAGAAACTCATAGATTCTACTTTTCACTCAGGGTATTGCTGATAGTATCATTTGTTATGAATGCCTTTGTCTATCCATCCATTTTCTGTACAGCTTATCCTACACAGGGTCTCAGGGGAGCTGGGACCCTATCCCAGGGGATTTAGGGCACCCTAGACAGGGTGTCAACCCATTGCAGAGCACAATCAGTGGGGCCAGATTTCTATGAGAGCTGTATGTATGTCCAGTCGTTGGAGGCTAGACCACTGCTTAGCATCATTTATCCACTGAAGCCATAAGGATCTTCTGGAGTTACACCATTTGAATGTGTTAGTTTCGCCAAATAGTGCAAATGCATAATATTAGTACATGGATAACGATTTAGCTTACGCCAGTTTGATTCCTAAATAAAATTCCTGATAGATTTTTCAATCAGATTATAAACAAATAGCATCGAGTTGCTAGGCTACTCAGGTATTTCTGTGCATCTCTTTTTGTTTACAAACACCACCGCAAAACTTCGGCTTCACTCATGTTGATGCTGTCTGAATAAAATGTGCTATAGTGCTGTTAGCCAGCAGGTGGCCGTGTGCGTTACGCCAGGTCTGTGTGTGTTTATTAATGAAACAGAAATAACATATGCTGAGACTATTCGCAACTGTTTGTTATACATTTAAAAGTGATAGGATTTGACAGCTCAGTAATATGTATTATTATATACATTGTATAGAATACAGCTATTGCAAATCTAATCAGAGGAAATAAAGGAAGAATAAGATCTGGAAAGCTTGTACCGCTAGATGTATTTCTTGTTTTTAAAAACCTTAAGATGTGTATTTTCAGCTGCAGTCATCTCATCTCGTAGGGAGTGTGCAATCTGTTTCTTCAGTTGGTGTGAAGGAGTGAATGTAATAACTATGTAATAATAGTCTAGTCCTTTATAGCAACATTGCTTTTTTCAGTTATGGTTTTTGTGATTGAAGTTTGTCCATCAGTGAAGTATGCGAGAGTGCGCCTGTGTGTGTGTGTGTGTGTGTGTGTGTGTGTGAGCACATCTGTTTTGACGCTGGATATAACACAGCAGCTTTCTCTACAAAAACAAACAGAGAACAGAGGCCCTTTTCTGCAAAGTCAAGCTATCAAAATACATGTGCGCAGACAGGAATTTCAGCTCACTTGCCATCACAGGACTGTATTAGAGAGATGAAAGAGAGGACTGCATCATCATATCATGTGTGTGTGTGTGTGTGTGTGTGTGTGTGTGTGTGTGTGAGAGAGAGAGAGAGAGAGAGAGAGAAGAGACATGGCTGTTGTGATTGTGCGACACGTTTTTGTTCCCTTGTGACAATAATTCCAGCTGTGGTTTTAAGAGCACGCTCTCTCTCTCACACACACACACACACACACATTTTTCTCCAGTCCTTGTCATGCTGTAAAAACATTCCATAGTGTGCTTAGACTACACTAACTACATAGTTAGTGTAGTTCATGGCTCATCCTCTATCTAATGGCATTTTTCTAATGACAGTCTGTAGTGTGTTTTCATCTGGCAGACAGGAATTCTGTAAGAAATAAGAAAATCAAATTAGGTATGGAGGAAAGAATAGCTGCTAAGTTGAAACAATGTCTCTCACTCACACAGGTCTAGGCTTTTTAACAGTAATTAGCAGCCCATATAAAATCAATATCCTTTAAAAATAAGAAGAAGCCACACAAACCTGCAGTTCCTGAAGCTGCTGCCAGGGGGCAGTGCTGATCTTCAGTTTCTTTTATACATCAGGTCATGCACAGCACACTGCGCTGTCTAAACCACTTACTGCTACTGGACATCATCAGTCCAGCACCATGTGAAGTTTTCAAGACAGTTAACAAGCGATTTTCATAGAAATGAAAATGCTACGATCACTAATCCGGTTCATGCCTTAATGCTTCCAACTTTTTAGGAATTCTCACAAATATTTGATATTTAGAGCGTGTAGATTGCATTACTACTACTTGACTTTCCTGCTTCCTGTAGGGGGCAGCAGACTCTCAGGTCATTCGCTAAGTTCCTCACATCTGGCCTTTTTTCTTCCTCTTTATCTTTCTTTCACACACATACACACACTTTATATCAGGGTTCCCCAGTAATGATCAGAGCCGCATGCCCAACTGCAATGAGCTTACTCTGTGGAACACAGCAGTATGGAAGTCATGCTTGCAAGTTGATCATGAAAATAGATGCATGAATTCTGTCTGAACCGACCATAAAAACATGGAATGTTTTTACATTTTTTGTTTTATTTCACCAGACTGTATGCTAAGCCAGCTTGTTTGCTATGCAAGATGCCTACTATAATACGCGGCACAGCTATCCACATCTGCACAAGAGAAAGCAATGACAGCATCTCTGTGCATTTCAGTATGACGATATACATAATGGTGGAAGACATTTTAAGTCACAATGATAAAAATAAGAAAACAGTCAAAGACTCGTAATGGCAAGAGCCATTACTGGACAGTGAGAAGAGTAGAAGTTTTGATGTCCTGTGATAGGACAGATATTGAACTGCTCTAACCGAATAATCGAACAGTAAATGTTTCCTGAGCCATTTATCGGAAGAGTGTCAAGCTGGCCAGGAACCCAAGGTGCAGAGCTTAGGTAGATTGAATGGACTGAAGCCTGAAGAATCACCTCCACACATACTTACACATGAGGGTTGAAACCATCCAGTCTAAAAGTCAGCATTCCTGATGCTCAAATGGTAGAGCAGTCTCTTAGTATGCGAGAAGGTAACAGGATCGATGTCTGCATGCTCCACAGACTCATTAAACCTGGACAGTTGAAGACTAGAAAAAGACCAGGTGATTACTTTTTCTAATCTTCAACTCTCCAGTTTGGGTGAGTCTATGCCCATGACAGCCTCAGATTCTTGTTCTTGGCTGACAGGAGTGGAATCCAATGTGGTCTTCTGCTGTTGTAGTTCATACACCTCAAGGTATGATGTGTTGTGCATGCTGAGATGCTTTTCTGCTCACCACGGTTGTAAAGAGTGCTTATTTGAGTTACTATATCCTTCCTGGCAGCTCGAACCAATCTGGCTCTTTTACTTGACCAGGCGTTTCCACCCACAGAACTGTCACTCACACAGTGTTTTTTGTTTTTCGCACCATTCTGTGTAAACTCTAGAGACTGTTGTGTGTGAAATTCCCAGGAGATCAGCAGTTTCTGAAAAACTCAAACCAGCCCATCTGGTACCAACAACCATGCCACAGTTAAAGTCACAGAGATCACACTTTTCCTCATTCTGATGTTTGATGTGAACATTAACTGAAGATCTTGACCTGCATCTGCATGATTTTTTTTCCATTGCACTGCTGCCACATGATTGGCTGATTAGATAACTGCATGAATGTGCAGGCGTACAGGTGTTCCTAATAAAGTGGAAAGTGAGTGTATACATATACTGTGTGTGTGTGTGTGTGCACGCAAATGTGACATATAATTGATTACCATGTCGATATTATATCTTCCTATCACCCAGCTCTTATCAGTATAATTACTGTAGTATTAAGCAGTAATTCATGTTGTTTATTTTATAAGAATGTGCATATTTGGGGATCTATGAGGGGATGCATGCTTTTATACCTTGCTGAAGACCAAATGTCCCCAGAAGGGTAGGAATATCCAACAATTTTGACTTTGTCTGTTTCCCATGGAGAAATTTCCCTTTTTAGTTAAAGAAATTATTAAAATAATTAGCTGCATCAATAATTATGTCGGTGGAAGGTCGTGTGTGTGTGTGAATCTGTGTGCGTGCACATAGTGTGTGCAATCTACATTCTTCCTTCTGTCATCTTCACATTGTCAGCGTTACGCCTGTATTCATGGGAGGGACTCAGTGTCGTGGCTCGCAGGAGTACTTACAGATTAGTGGTACTGGTGTGACCTTTTCAGCAATTGTGAAGCTCAATGAGGATCACTTCGATGTTATTTTCAATCCCCTCCCAAAGCGTGTGCGCTCACACACACGCAGGCACACACACACGGGTTGAATTAGTTGTGTTTGTTTGTGTGTAGGCATGTGTAAACATTTCTGCTGTACTTGGAAAGATCAGCTAACAAAGTGTAGTAAAATGCTTGGGGCAGATGTATGCATGTGAGGAGGGATGGCGCAAAACACACACTGACACAGCAGCAAGCTGCTCTTGCAACGCACCTGATATTAAAACAGTCAATTTGCTAATGTTCATCACACAATCTGAGCCAGAGACCAACTACTAACGAGTCAGAAATTGCAGCCACTGCTTAAAAAAAAAAAATGGTGGAAATGGTCATCCATAACGGCATCAAATAGCTTGAGCCTAAAGAGGAAATGCATGTACGGTATATCTGTTTGGCTGAGTGAAAGATTTATCGTAACACTAGGTAAGACAGTGACAAGTAGGCTTGGGATCGATGCATTTGGCACGTATCAATACTCAGGAAATTTTCCTGATGATTAGCAATATTTATTGGCAATTTTCAAATATAAATACTTTCTACTGCAGTGCATCCTTAAATCCATAGCGTAGACCTACGTGTATGCTAAACCGCACTGATGATGTTATGTCAGGAAGACCCACTAGACGGAGTCGTATAAAGTGTTCGTGAATTAGTTAGCAAGGTCAAGTGTATCTACAGGATCTGTTATATCCCATCCCTGTTGTCACCAAAAGCTTATGCACCAGGCAATATTACAGAGTAGTCTGATAGGGTACAATGCGAAACAGCTAGCAAACGCAAATTACCCATTTCAGTGGGATTTTAAACCATCAGTGTCTCAAAGACACATCGAGAAAATAATGTGCTGATCGGCAATCAATATATCGGTGGTTTATGACCTCCCCAGTGGCACGTCAATTGGACAACAGACATTGTAGTTAATCTGAACAGTTAGCTAGAAGAAGGAACTGTAACTACAATAAAAAGAAGAAGAAGAAGTACTAGAAAGTGTCAGAGAAGAGGAGCTAGGTTTACGAACAATGATTGATCATAAATAACTTTTATTAATGTTTATATAAAGTAGTAGCTGGCAGCACAGTGTGGACTGGGAATCAATGGAAGTTTAAAGAGCTGTTAAATTGTCAGAGGAACACAGCAGCAGGAATGTTTTTTTTTTTTCCATTTCTTTCTGACTATGTTCTTTCTTAAATACCTCACGGTGGACACTCACTGTGATGTGGCTTTATTGACGCACTCGAAACAACACTGCCGGAAACATGAGAGCCACACTATTTCAAAGGAGAAATGCGTAACAGGACTGAATGCAAGTAGCCTGTTATGTAACTGGAGACTACAACAACAGCAGAAGAAAAGTAAAACCTCCAAAACCATTTTCCTGATCAAGTCTTGAATATGTGAAAACTGCTTGAGTTTATAAACATAAGGCATTCGTGTTCAGCTAACTCTGCAAAATGCTTGCAGTGACATATCTTTACCACTGAGCTTCCCAAATCCTTACATTCCTAAATGTTACATACTGCAGATTCGAGTAAAGCTGGAATGCATTACTACAGAGCACGCAAACAGTTGGCTAGCGTGAGTTGCAGCAATTGTGGCATCAAGGCTGTTTGATTAGCTCGGATTAAAATCACTGCTGTTCTCTCCAGTCTGCACTTCCCCAGAGTGCTCTCGATAGCCTCCACTCCACTTTTCTTTTAGTGACTGCACACTTCTACACACACGTGCAATTAATAGAATCAGCCTCAGCTGTTGGGACTGTTAGACTAAAACAAACTAAGAAGTGGGAAAGAAATGGGACAGCATCTCGAGATGAGAAAGCCAAGTAAAGGATAAGGTCAGAAAAGTATATGCTTGATTCAGAGATTTGAGTCTTTCGATCCCAGGTTCGATCCTGAGCTCGGGTTACTGTCTGTGCAGAGTTTCTCTACGTGTGGGTTTTCTTCCATGTTCTCCGGTTTCCTCCCACCTCCCAAATGGCAGTAGGTGCAATGGCTAAGATAAATTGCCCCTAGATATGAATGTGTGTGAATGTGTGTGTGCATGGTGCGCTGCAATGGACTGGTGTCCCATCCGGGGTGTATTCCCACCTCATGAGCCGCTTCTGTCCCCTAAATAGACTCTGGATCCACCACGACCCTGACCAGGGTAAAGCAGTTACTGAAAGGGAGTGACTAGGGTTCACAACTCTAGCTATGGTCTCTTGATTTACAAATGGGGTCACACGAGAAACTCACTTTGGTTCATTCAATTATTTTACGTATTATTATTAGAAATATCAAAGACGGATTTTGTGTGCTAATGTTTTGAAATGGTACTGAGAGTCACATTCATATAAGCCACGTTCATATTAACAGAGCGCATGCTGTTTTAGATTGTTCCCTATCCTGACACGCTGCACTAGAGTAGTTCAGCAAAAAATTTCCCCATTCATCTCCCTCCACTGTTATTGACTACTAACACTAACCGTTTTTCCTTTTGCAGTTAGTGTTTAAATTTTAAAAGCCTCTTACAGTTGAGGTCAAAAGTTTACATCCCCCTTTCAGAATCTGCAAAATGTTAATTATTTTGCCAAAATAAGAGGAATCATACAAACATATAAACATCACATTAAAGATGTTTACATATAGTCCACAAGAGAAAATAATAGTTGAATTTATAAAAATGACCCCGTTCAAAAGT
>CM075021.1:2649524-2670053 GCA_037576675.1 Pangasius sanitwongsei | reverse complement strand
GCTCCAAAATCTAGTGGAAAGCCTTCCCAGAAGAGTGGAGCTTATTATAACAGCAAAGGGGGAATAAATCTGGAATGTGATGTTCAACAAGTACATATGGGTGTGATAGTCAGGTGTCCAAATACTTCTGGCCATACAGTGTACAGCATAGCATAGCATTGTCTTGTGTAACTGTGCATAATTTTGAAACAATGATGCGTCATTGCTCTATTGGGATATTGGAATGACAACAATGATAAATAATAATAAAAAATATGTCTAGGTAACAATGCTTAGAAAAGCTTATTAACAGTGGCCACAACTGAGCAACATAATGGCCCCAGAGATGTAACTATAACCATGAGTAATGGAAATGTACTGACTAGGAATGAAATGACAGGGGTGCTCTGCATTGACATGTCCTTTGCTCTACCAGCTGCTCAATCACAGGTCGAGGTGGTGAAACTCGTAGACCACTTTTAAGCAGCTGCTAGAAAGAAAACAGTTTCTGGATTACTGCTACTAATGCTACATCGTAGCCAAACTGATTTTAAGAAAATAACACAACAGTAATACCACCCTTCATATCCAAATCTGCCATCCATCCCTGCACACCCCTATTTTTGGCTAAAGAGTGACAGAGCGAGAGAAAGGAAGAGACTAAGCAGGGAAGAGCATTCCACTGCAGATCAAAACAGACATCCAGAAGCTAAATCTGAGGTTGGCTATATTAGGACTAACAAGTAGCAGATAATCTCTTCTTCTCATTCCATTCTCATTCTCATTCTCTCTTTTATCACTCTCTCGCCTGCTCTGTTGTAGTAATCGCAGGGGTGTGAGGATTTCCAACGTAATAAATAACGTGCTTCCCGAAACACAGTGGTCATCCTGCTCTTCCTACGCACATAACGTTTTCCACGGAAGATCATCTGAATTAACCAAAGGTCTGGCACCCACAGATATTTCTTATAAATATTTATGCCAAATGGAGATCAGAGCTTTTCCCAGTCATGAGCACATGAACACTCTCTCTCTCTCACACACACACACACACACACGAGTAGCAGTTTGGGTTGGGTTTTCCAAATGGGGAAATGTGGAGTTGTTTATATAACTGCAAAGAGAAGCACATGGACACACACACAAGCACACAGTAGGGGGTGAAAAGGTCAACCTGCAGGGAAAGAGGTGTAGACAGATGTTCTGTTTTTGTTCATCAATAGAGGAGTGCAAATACTCTGCAGCTGTGAGGCAAACAGACGAAAACAAGAACTGGAGGGTTTTGGGAATGCCACTCCTCTCTCCTCTTCTGTCACGACAAGCAAGGTGTGTTAAGCAGCCTCTGTTAAAATGCAGGTGTGTACTATTAATGTAGTGTTGATCTGTGATGGATTTGGATAGTTTAAGGTCACCTCACCCTCTAAAACCCTGTATGCATCAAAGTGTATGTATCAGATTTAGCATTCAGTTTAATTCAGTTTTATTATTTAGTGCTTTTTACAATGGACATTGTCACAAAGCGGCTTTACAGACACTACAGTCTAGACACCATCTCAGACGCTTCTACTCAAGAAATGCAGCCACAGAGGCATGAACTATGTGCATCTGTGTAACCTGACTCTGAATACGAGGAACTTTCCCCATTTAAAGACTGATGTCACCGTCATCGTCTCTGAATACCGTCCTGTTTCCTGCATTCACAGCTCTGTTTATAAAACTATACAGGGCTTGGAGCAGACATCGCTGCCAGTGTGTAAATGTAAATAAATCTGTGAATGTTTTAACTTTCTAAAGATTGATTTAGCGATGCCTGCTGAGTCTTACTAGTACTACTACTACTATAGGCTTTTTGCCAAGATGTTGTATTTAAGTTTTTTTTTTTACTAATTGATTACTGTTTTCGTCCAACTAAAATGAAATTGTGGCAATGTTAAATTGGTTGCATAAATAGAATAGGCATATTGGCTCCTCCAATCCACACAGCTGATTGCAGACTTCTGTAGGACTGTTTTGTAGTACATATGCAAGTGTTTGGGCTAATCCATGATGCACAGATTTTATTAAAGAGCTCTTAGGTGTATTCAGGTGTGCATTAAATCTGTGAACTAATAAAAGAACACACATACTGTCTACAGTGGCAGAGGCACTAATGTTGAGATCAGGGCCTCTTGTAGTACCCTCTTGTGGTACACTAGTGGTGCCCTCTGTTTTGCAAACTGTATGACACTCTTGCAAGTGTGAGCTGTATCTCTACCATGAAGCTACCCTTGTTCCTGGCCCTTAATGAAATAATGTGCACAATGGGGGATGCAATGCGCACAGAGATCCTACAGGCAGGCTTTAAGCTATGTGCTTAGCAGCAAGTAATGTAAATAAGACGGCATGTTTGGAAGGCTCAGATGCCATTGCTAGAGCCTGGTAAAACACTCTGCTCCAAGGTACCCGAGCAGATCTTTGACATGCATGCACAGGATGCACTAGATTTTCACCTCCTTCTGTCTGAACGAGAACTGAACATTTGAGGCTACCTTTCTATCATGCCTGCTATCATTGTTCTCGCAAACCTGAGGTTTCTAAAACCACAACAGTGGATGGAGGAAATTACACAAGGCCATGTTGGTGCCAACACGACAGACCAGAACACTAAAACAGCTCTGTGCCAGATCAGAGCGTAACCAAGCTTCTAGGGCATGGTTGACCAACACTGCCTGGCTGTCCTGAGTGAGTCACAAAAAGAGTCATTTGACTCCTATACAAATTGTTCATTTGCATGTCATACAAGCCTTCTTTTTCAGACACAAAGCCATCTTGATTGTGGATGCAGTCAGGACATGCCCACACACTGCCCATATCCAGATTTGACATTTCTGGCTGGGAGTTTAGCATCAGCAGCTCCAGTGGTAAAACTGAGAATGCTGCACCTCAGACCATTTCAGATACAAAGATATGTGTCAGCAGTACTGACAAGAGCATGTGCGTGTTCCCAGACATGAAAGTGAAAGGAAGGTCATAGGTCTGCATGTAATAGTAACACCACAGTGCAGTGCTTTACCACCAAGAAGATATAATATCAAAAGTGATGTTGAGGTGGGCAAACAAGCTCTTAAAGCAAGTAGAAGCACACATTCTGTCTCTGAGAGCTGATAGAATCTTTTGTTTTCCTCAGACTTGAATATGCAGTCTGCACACGTTTGAAAGTAAACCACCTTTTCTGTAAAAGTAAATTGGCTGGGTATGTATGTAATCGTGGTTCTACGACTAAGTGGAGGGTAACTTGAATCCTTTTAAAGACTGTTCATGAGGGGTTGCAAACACAAGGTGATAACTTTGCTGTGTCTTCCTGGCAATGAAATTCATAAGCATAAACAAAGATACATTGAAAAGCAAACTGGACAGGAAAAAAAAATTTCAGACCACAAATAAACAGCATTAGTATCTTGTTGCAAAGCTGTTGTTGGCAATTACAGCTTAGAAATGTAATTAGGACATAATTAGGTTTTTGCAGCATTGTGGTTTAATTTTGGTCCATTCTGCTTGGCAAATTGTCTTCAATTCCCCAAGATTATGTGATGGATTCACAATTTCAGAATCCTCCATAAATTTTCAATGGGATTCAAGTTAGAAGATTGGTTAGGCCGTTTCGTGGCCAATGAGTTTAAATTTTCCTGTTATGTATCCATTCATGTTTTCTTCGATGACGTGTAATGCCCCAGTACCATTTGCGGAGAAGCAGCCCCATATCATGATGCTGCCACCTCCATGCTTCACTGTGGGTGTGGTGTTCTTGGGATTGTATATATGGGATCATAACTCTGGTTTCTCCAACCCTGATGAGCTGAATTATTGCCAAATTTTTCTACATGCTTGCTTGAGTTTTTCAAGTAGGAACAGAGATGTTTGCGGTGCTTATTGTTCTCTGTGTACCAGTTGTTCTTGCTGCTTTCTGGTCGTCCTGCAACTCCTTTCAAGTGATTACTGGCTTCTCTCTTACCTTTGCTGGTTATCAATGTTATTCTTTCTCAGATTGGCCTTTTTCCAATACAACAAATCATTTAGTAAATCCTTCAAAGGATCCATCTGATTTCACACGATGGTTTATATGTCTTAAAACCAGACTCAACATACTGTTGTTTTTTTTGTTCTTGTAAAAGCTTAAGCAGATTTGACTGTAAGTGATCCATAAAATAATTTTTTGATAAATTATTTTGTGACAGTCTGACTGTTATCATAATAGAACAGTCATTTTGTATGAAAATGGATTGTCATGTAAATGAGTGCATATTTAATGTTCTGTTGCCTCAGTTTAAAGCATTTTTTAAAGACATTTTTAATACCAAAAAATCCTGTACCGATGTATAATTCTGTCATGAGTAAAGGGGGAAAAAAAATTATACTAGGATAGAGGACCTGGCTTCAGCTACTTAAGAGGTCATTGCTTATGGTAAAGGTCAAGGCAGCCCAGGAGAAGTAGTCTTAGATTGTACCACAAGACAAGTAACTTTGACTTATTACTGGACTGTTAAGTTTGCCATTGATTTAGCTTGTAATTAAAAAAAATCCATTCCATCAGCTTAGGAGCAAAATCATGGCCATCAAAACTTCATGCTGTTAGGAGTATGGTTTATTAAACCTGGGTTTCACACGCTGTTATGTTTTTGTATTGTTTTGACATAAGAAATGAAGCTTGGAACTGAGATAGATATTATAACCGACATTTAGCCACCTCATAAAACATCGGAATGCCAAAAATGGTACAACATAACAGTATTTTTTCACTTACCACACCTTCTACACACACAGTTGTCATACCAAAAGCTTTCATTAAGTCAGTGAAGTTCTCTCATTTTTACCATCTTTTGATATTTTGTATTTAAGATTAGTATATTAAGGTGTATTCCCTGCAGGCCTGGTGGTTGGTATCCTGTTACGCTAGGGCCTAATATCAAGGACACCAAGATCTGTTTTTATTATGATTATATTTCACCAACAGGATTACGTCATTCCTCAGTAATATAAATCAGGCAAGACTAGGCAAGACGAGATCGCTATCAACTGCATCGCTACCAACTGCACAGCGTTTTTCTGCGCAATTATAAATGGTACAGGATCTCTGATGCGATGCTAGGGTTTGTTTGATCTTCCAGGAACATTGCCTAGATTTATGCCAATTACAAGGCATTCCTCTGTCTTCAGTGCTGAATCCAATTTATGATTTATTTGTGATGTATATATATTTTTATATATAAAAAGTTTGGCATAAAATGTGGTATCCTTTGCATGTTCCATACATCATTTCACTGAGAAAAAAACACAATGTTTTGTCTCAGAGCTGAGGAATGGAATTTAACAGGGCACTACCAAGCAAATATACTTGAATTTCAATGATGATGGCAATAATATAGAGATATCCCATTGTCTATCACATATATACTATACGGCCAAAAGTTTGTGGACATGTACCAGTGCAGCCATATGTGGGCCTTTCCCAAAACAAGGATGCAAGCACACAATTGAATGTGTTTGTATGCTGTAGCTTTGTTTCACTGCAACTAAGAGGCCCAAACCTGTTCCAGCATGACAATGCCCCTGTTCACAAAGCGAGCTCCATGAAGACATGATGTGTTAGGCTATCCTAATTTCTATCATCTAACATCCTAATTTCTATCTTTTCTATCAGCTAACATTTCAGCATATGCTTGAAAATACTTAAGGCTTTAGTTTTAAAAGGTTGAAAACCCCTGGTCTAGAGGTAAGTCTGTTTCAGTGCAATGCACTTTTGTTCCATGGTCATGTGGTGGTTGTGTAAGCGTTTCACATGTCTCTGGCTCTCTCATGCTGATGGAGAAGACAGAAAGTGAACAGATGTGCACCTATTCGTATCAGAGCACCACGTCCTGCTTCTCAGGTGCCTCTGCTTGTTTGGATCTGTCTCCAACATGACCGGTGACCTGGTTACCCTTCAGGCGTTGTGTCCCACAGTGGCGGCTCTGAACCCGGTGCCAACCTCAAGACCAATGATATCTGCATGCTGGAATTTCTGCTTTTCTTTGCCACTATAGCAAGCTTTCTGTGTGCCTATTCCTCTACTAGGTTCAGCTCTCTCTTTCTCTTTTTGTCTATCTTTGTATCTTTTTGCTTATTCTCCCTTCTCTCTCTCTCTCTCTCGCTCGCTCTCTCGCTCTGCCCCCTTTCTCTCTCAGCTCTTGTTTCCTGGGGCTGTGAGTTTAGTAGGCGCACATTAGAGAGCACATTAGATTTTGATTAAACCGGGAGACATTCCCTTCTTCTTCTCAAAAGAGCTTTTGTGCTCTGCCCTCGTCTCTGGGAACATTCAATCTAATATCCCGTACACAGGCAATTGCCTGATGCCACATATCGCACAACCAGACTCCCTTCCCATCTTACTCATAGTGTGTGTCTCACAGGGTCTGTGTATACATGCGACTAAAAAAAATCCAACAAGACATTCAAGCAGTTTTACCAGAACAGCTGTTTAGATGTCTTGCTTTTCATTTGCTGTGTTTTTTTTTTTTTTTTTTTTTAAAAAAAGGAAGTTGCAGGAAAACTAGAGCCTGTTGTGTATGGGTGCATAGGAAGATTTATGAGGCAGGCGGAATTTCAGCAGAGCTCACTTTTATTTTCAGCAGTGCTTTTCAGCGCACTTTCAAAACTCAACAAAAAAAATTAAAACTTATGGAAATGCAACCCAGAAGGGGCCTTCACTAGCACGTGGCTTTCGTCTCATTCAAGGTCAAGAATACGCTCCGTGCATGGGAGTGTGTGTGTTGCAAGCTCGGCAGCTATGCAACTCTCTCTCTCCCTCTCTCTCTGGCTCACAGCAGTCACTGAAAGCACAAAGAAACACACATAAGTAGGCTGACGGTAATAAGACACAGGTGAGAATCATCATGCGTTACCTGTGGTCCACAGCTGATGCTCCTCCACGCTCCCCACTGCCACAAAAACTAAAAAAGCCTAAATGTTTTCTTTCGATTACTGAGGTTAAGGTTCAGTTTAAGTGTAGGCAGAGAGCATTAATAAGCAGCATTAATTATTATGTCCATGGAATGTCCTCACAATAGTAAAACAAACCTGTGTGTGTGTGTGTTTAGGAGTCGCTAGCCCTGAGGAACTGACAACGGAGCGTGCACACACAGTGTTGGAGCGTGTGTTTGAGACGTTGAGCAGCCTGGGCCGAGCCCGAGAGCACCTGAAGCAGCTGCGGTCAGTATACAGCGCCGGCGACGGTGCACACCAGGTCAGTGCTTCTGCAGTGTTTACACAACAACTGTACGATGTAAAACCATCTCCCAGCACAGTTATTACTATTATTCAGAAAATGTCTCTTCTTCTTCTGAGCTTCTGAGATGAGTGACCTGGACCGATGTAAGTCAGATATTATGAATAAAAGAAACCCTCCATCGGTTTTCAGCCTAATACCAGCCCCAAGTTGAATATTTTCCAATAACAGCACGTCCCGAAGTGTTTTATTCCTCTTATACACAGCAGTTTGCCAACAATTACAAGTTACCGTTTACACTATAGCAGCTACAATCCTCTCTTATTTTTCTCTTTCTTAGTGTTAATAACAAAACAAAAAACATATCTTGTCATGTTACAAAGAAACGGGATTGGTGGCTGTGTGTCTTTGGGAATTCTTTTAAGTATTTAAAAATGACTAGAATTACTTATTACTGTACTGCTATAATGTTGTGCTTGAACACCTCTAGAACAGCTTTGCTATGGCATTCTTTCATGTCTGTCTTATCCAAAGATTTTTTTTTTTTTTTGGTAGAATTGTTGTAGAATTTGTGTTTTGTAGTCACATGTATTAAATATTTATAGACAAAATGTAATGAATCATATTACACTGCAAAAAATGACATCAAGTGAAAATATCTTTAATATAGTCAAATGTATCTCCTATTTTCTATGAGAAAATTACTCAATCTGTTTACTCATTTCAAGCTTAACTTTGCTCATTTTAAGCATTCGTTTCTAGAAACAAGCAAACTTCTCTGCCGTTAGAGCATTAAATTCATTAAATGATAGTTTAATAATCTTATATGTGGTTTATGGTCATTTTATAATATAGACTACTAGATAAATGTGATTATATTCAGGATGTCATTTTTTTTTTTTTTTGCAGTGTAGACTCGCATTATAAATGAGTTTTGTTTTTTTCTCAGAATTTTTTCTCAGTATCGAGTCAAAAATGTTGTATTCAACTGAGCATTCATAATAATAATGTGTGATTATATTAATAATCATATTTATTGTAATGATTTTATGTGGTGTGTCACACAGCCTTTCAAAACATACTTCAAGCGTCAACAAACATCTCTGTCACATTTTTTTTTTGTTCTTGGCTCACTCTGGAGTCACTTTCTGTCCCTGTCTCACAAATTCTTTCTCTCTCTATCACGCTCTCTCTTACTCACACACACATATTCACAGTTACTCAGAGACATATTGGACCTTGGCAGTCTCTGTGTCTGTGTGCGTCACTCAGAGCTGATACGTGTATTGTGTGTTTGAGGAACTGTGCCTACCTAGCTTCTTGTTCCTGTCTGAGTGTGTGTGTGTGAGTGAGTGAGTGAGTGAGTGAGAGATGTGTGAGAGAGAGATTAACAGAGAGATGGGTGAGCACATGAGGGAGAGAGAAGAAATAGAAATCAAGCAAGAGAGTGAGAAAAGTGGCAGTTACGTAAAGTATCTCTCGCTCTGTACCTGTGAAATGAGTTACAAGGATCTGCTGATAAAAGAATGGAGAAAATAGAATACAAGGAGAGAGCGAGCGAGAAAGAGAGAAAGTGGGAGTGAGCGTGAGGACACTTTGTGTGTCTTATTCACAGGATGCCTAAATGATTTAATTTGGAGAACAGTTTAGCCAGTGGGATTTTTACAGGAAGCTCTCTTAATCTGTTTATCTAACCGAGCAAGAAAATGTAAAATTGGCAGCAGAGAAAAAAAACAAATGTTATGTTGACATTGGAAAAACATTTGCGGATTTTGGAAAAAAACGAAAGTGCTGTTAAGGAATGCGAGTGCTGTTAGTGGCCTTTCTTTGTTCTTGCTGTGTATATGTGTGTTTGCGTGAGAGGGAAAGGGTCTGGCCTGCCTTGATGACATCATCGTCTGCTCCAGTGTTTTGTTTTTTTTTTGTTTTGTTTTTTTCCCCCTTTTCAATATCCAGAGGTCACAGGCCAGGGTGCGCTGAGGAAATCAACACTGCGTGGATTTTGAAGCTTCACTCATGCCAGAGTTTACAGTGCTGGCACCGTAAATAATGTTTTATTACAGTGACCGTTGGCACATCTGTATACTCAATAGATTTACTCAATTTCATTTTTTTCATAAGCTCATGTCTGCTTTTGAGACTGAAAGTCTCAATAGGGGCTTTTTTTTTTTTTTTTTGCTTCAACTACTTTTAAATATAACTTGTAGGGTTGCTTAAAGAAAGCCATGCTTAAACATAATCCCAGAGTCTGAGAGAAAGTATTTACTGCTCGTGCACAATGTACACACACAATTGCACTACTATATGACCGCGTTCATTATTTTAGAGGCTGTGATTATGCTTGGTTATTAGGGACAAGTTATGTTATCTACATTTATTGCATCTTTTATCACATAATATACCTACTAAATAGTTGACATTTTTACATGTTAATGGCTGTAGCCCATCAGTTGCGGTGTATAAATGTGTCAGCCTCTCTATTCGCTGTTTATCAGAGGAGAACAGGAAGTGACATGGTAGTTACATGATCGCGTTCTTGATGCTGGTATGAGTGTATCAGAGACAGTAGCACTGCCGTGTACACTTACTGACCACTACCTTGTTAGTCCACAATGTAGCTGTACAGTACAGTACAGACCTTTTTTTTTTTTTTCTGTGCGTACGTGTGTGTTCGATTTCTATCCTGTCATCGATGTCAGTCTCACACATTTGTACACAAGGGGGTATTGGGTATGGGATGGGTATTGATTCAGGCTTTCTAACACCCTTCTACTTGGAACAAGGAAAAAATAATCTGTTATAATGTTCTTCCACGAAACAGTTTCCCCAAGAGGAACAAACCAAAGAATGGGCCCATGGTGGTCCATTGTCATCAATTTTCTATTGATCATTCGATCAACAGCCTGTCAGATTGTGTGAGCAAGACAATGGGACCAATCAGTGACCTTCTTAATAGGTATACCTAATAGCACCTCTATGCCCAGTGGACAAATTGCTGTTTTATCATCTCAAAATGGATTTTATCCTAATTGGAAATGTCAGCTTTTCTCTTGCATATCAAAAATATCTTTCTTTTTCTTGTTTTTATGTAGAGAGGCCTGGATACAGAACAGGTGTGTTGAGTTTGAGAGGCTGGAAACATAGCATGATTTGGGTTAACATGCAGAGAAACAGGATTGCACTTTACAGAATGAATGCTGTCCCCTTACACACCCACACACACACACACACACACACACCCACACACACACACACACACACATATACACATGCGCACATTTATGTTAAGGAACCATTTTCCCCCAAACCACTGTAGCATAATGATTTCCACAGGCAAATTTCTTGGCATCCTGATTAGTGGAAAAATCAATTAAAATAGGTTTTCAATAAAGTTACATTATGAGTTGGCATCATTAAAGAAAATCTCTGGTCTAGTTCATCTGAAATGATTTCTGATGTTTATAATGTTAGGTTATAATGTTTATAGTTTAATGCAGTTTATAATGATTCTTCCATATGGACTATAATCTAGCATAAGAGTGCTTGTACAAAGATGCCTGTCCTTTTGTGGGAATAATCCACTGGTACAGCCTCTAAACCTCTTTGTGCTATGACATTATACAGGTACAACATTTTAGCTATTTATGTGTGCAGTTTGGATGCAATATTAACTTTAAAAAAAAAAAAAAAAAACTAAATCTTCTTTTTTTTAAAGTGATAACAGATAGTTAAAGAATTGATAGGTGGATTTTAGAAAGATGGATGGATTCTCCTAGATAGATATCTTTATTACCATAAAACATAAGGGTTTGGCCAAATAACTGCACAATTATTTCGGTATTTTCCTAACATTTTTATGAGTTTTGTTTTGTGAGTTATTGTTCACAGTCACCTGAATGCTTAATTTACTGAATAAGTTAAATTAGAGCAGGAGTTCTCAAAATTTATTTTGGCCACTACCCCATTTTATTTTAGTCGCTCCAACATATAGACCCCTGAGAGGTGTCGGAATCGGAAAAGTGTTCATAAACACACTCGTTTTCACCGCATAATTATCACACCCCTTTCCTAGCCACCAGAAGATGGTTGTGACTACAAGGCAACTAGGAGGCATAGTTGCTCTGAGGAGCTGTTTTTCTGAGGTACCCTACTGCGGAAAAGTTGGTTTAATGTTCCTCTCAGCTAAGTAGCTAACTATCATATCAGTGAAATAACTAACAATTCAGGAGGCTTAGCTAACATCTGTAAATTAATATTGCTTTAACAAACCTACATAACTCTTCTAAATTCTACATCAAGAAACTAGATATTTAATCTAGAGACCTAGGTCACGTTCGTACTGAGGAGTTGCATATAATGCACATAGTTTAAGTTCTCAGCTAGCTCAACAACAACATTTATAATGTTGTATCGTAAAACATTATGTTTTGTAAGTACCCATGAACAACAAAGTTGTAAGCATAAAGAGATGGCCTCAATTTCTCTCTAGTATAAATACTCCCACTGCTAGACCCCATGTTGTACCACAAACCCACTACAGACCTCATGATAGACTCCGATTCCTGTTGTTGACTGACAGGAGTGGAACCTGTGGTCTTCTGCTGGTGTAGCCCATCCACCTTAAGGTTCGATGTGTTGTGCATGCTGAGATGCTTTTCTGCTCTCCACGGTCGTAAAGAGTGATTATATGAGTTACTATAGACTTCCTGGCAGCTTGAACCAATCTGGCCATTTTCCTCTAACCTCTCTTTATCAACCAGGCGTTTCCACCCACAGAACTGTCTCTGTCTCACTCAATGTTTTTTGTTTTTCACACCATTCTGTGTAAACTCTAGAGACTGTTGTGTGTGAAATTCCCAGGAGATCAGCAGTTTCTGAAAAACTCAAACCAGCCCATCTGGTAGCAACATCCATGCCACGGTTAAAGTCACAGGGATCACACTTTTTCCCCATTCTGATGTTTGATGTTATCATTAACTGAAGCTCTTGACCTGCATCTGCATGATTTTTTGCATTGAGCTCCTACCACTTGATTGACTGATTGAATAACTACATAAATGAGCAGATGTACAGGTGTTCTTATTAAAGTAGATGGTGAGTGTAGTTCGCAGTAATATATTACAATCACATTAGTGCAACTGGATGTTCAATACTCAGGTTTCCACATACGGTTGGCCATATAGTATATATGTGGGAAAAATATTGACACCCCTAATTTAAATAAATGCTAAATTTGCTCTCAGTCCCCGGAAACTCCGTTGCCATGCCCTGTTTCCCTGCAGTACAAATATGAGGTTGCACACATATACACTATATGGTTCTTGGTAAACACTATATGGTAAACTCCAAATCCATGGTTGTTGCCCTGCACAAATCACGTAAAAGATTAGCAAAAAGAATTTTATGTGTAATACCATGTTGAAAACAGTTGAAACTTGGGCCCACTGCTGTCCTACACAGTAAGGACAATGATGAAGGAGGGGAAAAAAGATCCCGGAGATCACAGTTTTACCAAAGTGCACAGTTTAATTGATTTTTGTGGCTGTCAAATTTTCACCTGGTAAACCCCACATTCATAACAGCATGCTGAAGAAGCTCTTCTTAACAGCAGCTCACAAAATGCAACCTGAACTTCACCAAGCGTCAGTAGAACTCCAAATGGCATCATTTGTCGTGGTCAGATTAGACCAAAATCAGACCTTTTGATGTACACCATCAACATGTTTGGTGACAAAACTGATACAGCACAATACACCGCAGTACTGATACCACCTCTGCCAGGAGGTTCAGACTCAGACGTCAACAGAGATTTCAACAAGAAGATAAACCAATCATACGTCACCAAAGTGGTTAAGAAACACAAAATCAGTCTTTTGAAATCATCTTTTCAGCATGCGTATTTGAAAAGTATACAACAGTTTTGTATGTTTGAGCTCAATATATCTGCATCTGTTATTCTTTTCACATATTCACTTTTGTTCATTACCATAAAGGGTGCCAATAATTCTGGAGGACACTGTAACTGTGATATTTGTGATAGATTTTTACTGTATGTACTGTGCTGTTTATATAAGAACACACACTGAGGAAAAGGCTGGGGGTTTTTTATTATTATTTTTATGAAATGTAGAGTAGGAGTGCCGCATTGACCTGGAAGGGCATGTTGTTATTATTTCATTTTTGATTTGTACTTCATTAATATTAATAGAGATTGTAGGTGTTTGTGTAATGCTGCATTGCATGACTAAGGGATGACCGACTGCAATATTATACAACACGTGGGTCTTCCACTGACGGGTCATTTGTTTTGATCATTATTATTATTATTGTAGTTATTATCGTTCCATTTTAAGTTGAGCGTGTGGGTGATGCATGTGTTAAATGGCGGTGATGTTTTTGTTTTAGTGTCTGACGCATGATGAAAAGTGCAGGAGGTAATAGCCATTAATCATTGGCCGCAATTTTAGTATTGATCAGATACGAATTCATGTAATAGGATTCCCGTCAATATCTAACCTTATATGGGTGTTTTTCCTATGTGTGTATGTATGTGTGTGTGTGTGTGTGTGTACTGAGGTAAATGGTTCACTTTCTACTTATCATCGTTATCATCGTTATGGTAGTTAGTCCATGTAATCAGTGATGCCAGTAAGCTCTGTGTTTACAGACATGTGTGTGTGTGTGTGTGTGTGTGTGTGTGTGTGTGTGTGTGTTGGTGGGTTGTTGTGTGTCTGACTCACAGCAGGTTCAGGTTGTGGTCAAGCTTTTTATTCAGGAAAAAAGGTGTTTTTAGCTTTGCTTTGATTCTGTCTCGGATGAAGAGCTGCCAAAGTTGAAGATTTTCTTTTAGGTCCATGTTCACTTCTGTAGATGATGATGATCAAACTGCATTTATTTTCAACCACAAAAGCCCACTTGATAGGTTTCCAAATACAAACTAAGAAATGCTGTAGCAGGTAAATACAAATGCAAACTATATAACAATATACACAGCAAAAATGAAAAAAAACAAACAAATCTTGAATGTAGTCGTATATATGTAATATTTCCTATTATAGGATTACAGCAAACCACAAGAAAATGTTCTATATGTTTTCTTTTATTCATTTCAAGCATGAAATAGTCTTGTTCTGTTGCCAGATAATTTGCCAGATAATTTTTTTTCCTAGAAAAAAAGCTAAATTATCTGCCAATGGAATAAGAAAATTTAAAGCTTGAAATTGTCTAGATATAGATTTAATGATCTTGTATTTGGTTTATTGTAATATTATAATGCAGCATACTTAGTATTGCATTATAAAGTATGACATTCTTACTTCATGTTACTAGTAAATGATTCTTTTTAATTAATGTTCTTTCTTACATTTTTTTAAGTGCTTTTTTTCATCTTCAATACATTTTGAAACAGATCATTTACGTTATAGTCTACATATTTTTGAATGGTTACTCTTTTGTATCAGACAGTAATTCTAAAATTACTAATAAATCTAAAATCATGTAAATGTGACCACAAGGACATATTGGGAAATGTGTGTTTTTGCAACACCTGATATAATAACAATAATACAATAATAGACAATAAGAAAGATTTTAATAAGAGACAATAAGAACTGATTTTTATTGTCATTGTTTTGAACAATGAAAGACTGTTGAGCAGCTCACAAGGTTTTGGCATAATAGACAAACGTAAATAGATACAAATAAATAAAATAAAATAGACAAGAAGAGAGGTATTCCAAAAGGTAATATATACAATGGTTATACACTATACACTTATTATTCAATATTTATGTCATTACATAAGCCTCAAGATCATTCCCTGAAAACCACCTTCCCACTGCAGACCCCTGCAGAACCGTGTTACAGACTTATTGTCCGTTTAGTTTCTCAACCTTAGGGTCATGAGCGCAAGATGCGGATGCGGTGGCAGAAGACTTTTACTGACTGATTATTCATAATGTAGTTTTGTGCATATGAACTTATTTATGGAATATTTAATAATAATTAAGGCTGTCGGATTGTTGTTATTGACATTTCTTTAGCTGTCATTCAGTTTGGAGATTTTACATCCACTTTACTCCAGACTGTAGTGACCTTTACACCGGACACTGGCAGGGTACGAAGCAGCCATTTAAGATAAATTAAGCATATTTTGTGCACGGCACAGTCATGGTTTCTAGCTAGAAACACTGTAAATTGCAATATTCATTCTATATTTTGCAAACTATGCTCCTAATCTACACAGGACATGGGCAGTATTTCAGTCTGAAAGTTGTAACTGCTACAGAGTGAAGAAATGAAAGTCCAGTTGGATTAACGAACTTTATGCGATGATATCCTGTGGTAAGACACGCACAGAAATGAGTGCTCCATGCACAAGCAGACTGCATTGCTTTTCCAGTCAAAGTGGCCTCATGAAAGTTTTATGTGAAATGCAAAACATGAACTTGACTAAACTGACAAACTTATCCATCACTTATTTATGAAATGAAGGGTTCTTGTGTGCATCAAGTCAAAGTAGCGATCTAGGTTGGATATAACTGCTGAGATGAGAAGTGTCCTTTCCAATATTGTCTCCTGACTTGGATAAGCTGCAGTGATAAGCCCAGTCCTCTCATTAGAGGCGATAGGTGCAGAGTGCCATTAAAGAACTGTTAAATGTCAATTCAGTCAAATCCAGATATAAATTTTTAATTTTAATCCCTAATGAGCAAACCAGAGGCAACGTTGGAATAGAAAAACCCCCTGAGACGACATGAGGAAGGAACCTTGAGAGGAACCAGACTCAACAGGGGACACATCCTCAATAAATAAATTTATTTATTAATTACAAAGAACCCATGTGCTGTCTTTCCCTCTTTGATGTATAACAATCAAATGTGATGACATGTTTTTATGCATTTATATTGATTTGTTATGATCAGTTTTAAGCTTTAAATAAGTAAGACGTTTACCTGTCATTTTGTGGCTTGTGCACTTATTTATAGTGATCCACTGTGAATTTTTTAACTAGTAGGGTTAATTGTGTGAATTTTGGGCCTTGGAAATGGGGTCACTGGCCAAAAACAGGTGAGAACCCCTCTGCTTAGTGATTATAGCTTGTGCTGAATTTGTGCAGTGGGATCCAAAAGTCTGAGACCACATCGAAAATCTGAGTTGTTTTTTTTTTTTTTTTCATTCAAAATTAGAAATAAACAAAGTTTTATTGTCCTGAAATATTTAAAACAAAGAAAATAACTGTTCTAAGTATCTTGAATACTTAATGTTCAAGGCTCTGCACTATTTCTATTGACCACGTTAACTTCTTTGTACAAAAGGGCAGATTTTCCGTGAGTCTTATCCTTTCCATTGAAGCGTGTTTTCAGACGACACTCTGATGGATTGGATCTAAAATGGATCATAAGGTTTTGCACAAACTTGTGGAGTCCATGTCAGCTCGAGTGCACACTGTCATTAAAGCAGAAAGGGGACGTAGCAAATACTAATAAACTCTGAAATTCATGTAAACATTTCAGAGATTCTACGTTTCACTAAAGTTGTTGTCAGTAATATCATTTGTAATGAAGATTGTTGTATTAAATTTTCACTAGTGCTCTCAGACTTTTGGACCCCACTGACTTTCTGTCAGCCTGTATACTTGGTGTCCCCAAAACACACACACACACTAAAACAAATTGTATTTTACACATCCTGCATGATTATCTGAAGGTCAGTACTGAGCTGTGCAGGTGCTATTTTTTGCCTGCTACTCCTCTGAGCTAAACAGAATCTGCTTGTTGGAGTGCGTCTCCATCCTTCCGTCGTATGCTCAATACATGAATCATCACATTCTTATTCTCATCTTTTCTTTCTTTAAACAGTAACACAACTGCTACATCTGCTGCAAACAGTTATGGATCATAGGAAGTACACCAAAGTTTAAACCTTTGTTAAAGACATTCAGTCACTTCTCATTAATCATTTTTATTATTCATTAACAGCTTTCTAATAAACTAGCACAAGCACTCCTCTCTTTTTTCTATCTTAAGACTTGAGCACTGATTGTCAACATTTTCTCCCTCTATACACAGTGATTGTGTAATTTAGTTAGATTATATTATATCCAGTCTTCAAAGTGTATTTCCTTGTTGATTAAGTTCTTAACCTCATAAATATATTGTTGGTCTTTGTGGCTTTCTGAAGTGAACCTCAGTCAATGTCATGTTTTGATCTGGAGATTTCACAAACAGAAGCCTCACATGCACATTCATTCACTCTATCTGTTTTACTGATATAAACACACACAAACACACACACTCACACACACATCTACATAATCAGCTCAGAGCACTGAAGTCGTCTCTTCCAGAGACAAATATCCTTCCATGCATACTAATCCTAGAATCATAACCTGAGGCAATACCTTGAGGATCCACGTGTCAGATTTAAAATAATGTTTGGCCTATTTGTTGCTGTTCCTGGAAAAAAAAAAGGACCCTTGAATGAATATCCATGCACCTTAATGTTGTTTTCTCATCTGTATAGGCGACGTTTCGTCCGTTCATAAAGCAGGTTCTGGAGGAAATCTTCAACCCAAGCCGACCTGAGTGCCCCGACATAGAACATGCTTCTGGAGGGCTTACTGACCTGCTAAAGACGGGTTTCAGCATGTTTATGAAGGTAACACACAAAGAAACACACCAACATGATCATCTCCATAATTATTGGCACCTAAAGATAAGGGGCCAAAAATTATGGGAAAATGTCTTTGTGGTTAACTAGAGAGAGAAATTTAATTGAAGTCAATTTATTCTGAAAATAAATTTTTTAACAAAATCAACTTTCTGCTCAGATTCAGTCAAATCCTCCAAAACTGATAGGACAGCACTTCAAAGTATAGATGGATAATGAAACATACTGCAAAAAAAAACCCCATAAAAGCAACCCAAGAGCTTCTTAAGGCAAAGAAATTGAATGTTCTTAAATGTTCGATGACCTCAACCCAATTGAGCTGCGTTTCACTTACTGAAGACAAAACTGAAGGCAGAAAGATGCACAAACAAGAAGCTGCTGAAAGCTGCTGCCTGGCAAAGCATCTCCAGGGAGGAAACTCGGCATTTGGTGATATCCATGGGTTCCAGACATCAGGCAGTCACTGACTGCAAATGATTTGCATCCAAATATTAAAAATAATCTTAATATTTATGATTGTTAGTTTGTCTAGTTACTTTTGAACCTGTGAAATTTGAGGGACTCTCTTAAAAAAAAAAAGCCCGTAATTTTTAAATGGTTAATGCAATATTTTTATTAAACCCCGGTTGAAGTCTACACTTCAATCACATCTTGACTGCTTCATTTCAAATCCACTGTGGTGGTGTACAGAGACAAAACTTTAATTTTATGGACCTGACAGTATGTATAACTAGCCTTCTTTTTATGCCAAACCCACCTTCAGTGTTTGTTGCCCAAAAGCTGCATTTTTGTCTCATCTGACCATAGAAACAAGTTTCAGTCAGAGTTTCAGTACTGTCATAATACCATAACGAATTTGAACTCTGTCACCAGTGAAACAGAAAGTCATGGATTATTGCCTAGAGTTACTAAATACTCCTGCAGACTTAAAATATAAATTGGAATATGCAGGTATATTTTGTTCATAAGAATTTCTAGGTGTGCCAATAATTATAGCATGTATGGCTTTATTAAAATATATTTATTTTGCTAATGTTTTCTTCTTTGAATAAATTTACTTTTAACTAAGATAATTAACCAGAAAGATATATTTCGTAACATTTTTTTTCTTCACCAAATGTGTGTGTGTGTGTGTGTGTGTGTGAAAGAGAGAGAGAGGTTGCTTTAGTCATAGTTTGCCAATCTTCATCATTCCCCCTTAATGCCCCCCCCCCCCCTCTCTCTCTCTCTCTCTCTCTCGTATGCAAGGAAATGAGCATGTTGCTGCAGATGCACATGTACATGCTGTGTGTCCACCCCTGTGGTGTCTAACACATCCACACTCACAATTGCTCAGTCATGTACATGCTTAAATATGAACAGTGAGGCTTACTTTATTTATTTATATGCACATCCACTGCCTTACAGAGTTGTGGATGATACTATAATCAGCAAGGGACAATTAAGTAAAATTAACAAACTTGCTTTGCAACTCTGTTTCCCTCTCCATCCTGAGTTAGTGTCCAGTGTAGCAAAGCAGCCCCTTTCGGCCTCAACGATCGTCTCATTATTAATCATTCACTCGCCATTCTACTCAGTCAGTCACATGCTACGTCCATGTCTGCCCAGCCATTCATGCCCAGCAGGACTGGCTAAGCACCACATGGCTCACTCATACAGAACATCTATGTGTTTGCAAGGGTGTGTACGTGTGTGGACGTGTGTGTGGACGTGTTGTGTGTTTTCAGTGCATTCTTGTGGTGATAATGGGTTTCTCACATTTAAAAAAGTATGAAGACCACATGCCATCTCCCCCATAGAAGGACAACTACACCATGGATTAAAAAAGAGTTTTAAATATGAATTAAAATTTTTATTAAGGTTATGTAAGGTTAAGCGAAATGAAATCTGGTAGCAGTGTTGCCTAGACAGGATACACAAGGTAGAAGAGGAGAGGACAGCCAGAACAGAGCAAAAGTGTAATAGGACAGAAACCATCAAGAATGTTGTTGTTGCCATTAACACTTACATTTGCTCCACCTGCAATAAAACTTACCAGTCATCGAAGAACTCAAAATGAAGGCCAACAGTCCAAGTCATCATTGAACACGATTGGCCACTTTCACATGTGTGTCTGTGTGTGTTTGTGCATGTGTGCACGTCTTTGTGTCCCACCTTACCAAGGCCTCCAGCTGAGATCTGAGTCACGACACAGAAATAGTAAGAGTATAACTCTATCTCTCCCTGCAGGTCAATCGGCCTCATCCAAGTGACCATCCGTTGCTGCTTCTCTTCATGGTGGGCGGAGTCACTGCATCAGAGCTCCGCCTTATCCGTGACATCGTCTCCACCCATAAAGCAGGGACACAGGTGAGTGTATATAGTTCCAGTTCTCTTTATCACCTTAACATCATTTTTTAGACGTATACTTGTAGTACTTGGTTATGATTATGAGAAAATTACAAGTATAGTGTTACATTGTATAAGTGGAGGTTAAGGTGGAGAGTATGGTGTGAAGTCATACAGTGGAGATTATGGTGTGGCGTTGCAGTGGTGAGTATGGTGTGGCGTTGCAGTGGTGAGTATGGTGTGGCGTTACAGTGGTGAGTATGGTGTGGCGTTACAGTGGAGATTATGGTGTGGCGTTACAGTGGTGAGTA
>CM075021.1:2623397-2634744 GCA_037576675.1 Pangasius sanitwongsei | reverse complement strand
CTGTCCTAACAGTCCGTTGCAGTCTTCTTATGTCTGATTTGCTGGCTGACCCAAACCAGACAGTTATAGAGGAGCACTATAGATAATGCAGTTTGTGAGTTTCTGTGCGGTGTGCAATGCCAGTGATCTGGTCTATAAGATTTGGGGTGTTAGAGTCCCTCATCCAGTCACCTGAGCTGTTTTTCTTCTCAATTTTCTCTCCACATTTTTTACAGTATCTGTGCTGTGTTGTGCCTCAGCAGACGTACGCACAGGATAAAACCGAAATGTGAAATATTATATAATGACACCACCCAGACTATTACTGAGATGCTGTTGAACATTGTACTGTGTGTGTGTGTGTGTTTGAGAGAGAGAGAGAGAGAGAGAGAGGCAGAGACAGGGATTACAAACTGCTCAGTTTATATTTCAAAAGGATTTGAAGTCTCTTAGAAGTGTTAGTCTGTGTGAGTCTGTGATTGAACTAACTGGAAATACCATTTGATCTTTGTCTAAAGGAGCTCTATTACCCGATCATGTGAGTTTTCCTTGAAAAATATGTCAGCAACAGCCATTGTGATCAAATGATCAAAGCAATTGTCATTTCCAAAGATCAATTCAAATTGTTTCAAATGAAATGCTAAATTTGTTTATAAAGTATATCCTGGCTGCCATGTAGATTAAATGCCTTTTATGTATTTAACAATAAATTTGTAAAATCTTTTAAAAGTGTTTAATGTGCTCATTTTGGATCACCTAAACTCAGCATAACAATGCTTTGGTGATTAGCAAAGCAAGGCCTGTTAGACTGCTTCAGTTGTATTTACTGATTATTGGGTATAATATTTATAAACGTAATGAATTTATAAAAAAATTAAGGAAATTCAAGCACTTCTAACTTAACGTACATTCGACCCAGATTTGTGATTCCATCTCAAATTTAATATTAGCTTCCAAATTTGTTACTGGGGAGATCTTAACCTTAATGACTCAAATGCCAATGATTATTTTTTAACTCTGACCTTCATGTCAAGGAACTGAAGCAATCATGCTGATGTCATATTTTGCATTTAGTAATGCTGATGGAGGAAAAAGTAATGCATATCTCCTTACTCACATATAATGTGTTCTAAGTACAAAAAACATATACAATAAAAGACACAATACCTCATTTTTCTAAATAAAACAGATGCTGCATTTGAACATCCATGATTAGCACAGTTTAACTATATTTGAGTACATTTGAGTTTGAGTGTACAGTATATGACTATATTTGTGTAATTTTGAGTTAGAGTATACATATACATGACTATATTTGAGCATATTTGAGTTTGAGTATACGATATATGACTATACTTGTGTATATCTGATTTTCAGTATATATTACTTTATATGAGTATATTAGATTCTGAGCATATTTGATTATATGAGTATATTTGAGTTTGAATATATTTGACTATATGAGCATATCTGACTATATTTGAGTTTGAGTATATCTGAGTTTTGGTATATATGAGTATATTGGAGTCTATTTTTTATTATATGAGTATATTTGAGTTTGGATATATTTGACTATATACGAGTTTGAGTATACAGTATGACTATATTTGAGTATATCTGAGTTTTGGTTTGTATGACTATATACAAATGTATTAGTGTCTGAGTATATTTGACTACATTTGCGTATATTTGACTATAGGAGTATATATGAGGTTGAGTTGTATATGACAGTCTATGACCATTTTTGGAGTATATCTGAGTGCGAGTGTGTGTGTGTGTGTGTGTGTGTGTGTGTGTGTGATTATATTTGAGTCTGAGTGGTATTTGACTGCAGTTGACTTTTTTGTGTTTGAGTATATTTAAACATATTTGAGCCTGAGTATATTAGACTACATATTCTGATTGAATTGGTTTCTTCACTTGGTTTCCCATTATTTGTATTTTTCTATGCGTAAAATAAGTCTGCTTGTTATTAGTGTAGTGGGATCATTTTGACAGTTGGTGATGTGATTAGTAATGGATCCTTTATGGTTGTTCTACGGTTGTAACTACTACAGAGTTCATGTGGAAAACCATTAAATAAATGGAGTCCATGCTTTAAATAAGATCTGGGCTAATTGTCTAAACAGTTTTGTAGTTTAATAGTTTAATAGTTTATATTTGAGGATATTTATCAATATTAGTTTTGTTTTGCCAGTAGAGCAACAATACATTGAATTGTAGGCCATTTTTGATCATTAGTGCTAATGATTAGCATACTGAGTTGATATTGAGTGATTATTTATAGCTGACAATGCTTGTGTGTTGTTGTTATTGTTGTTGATAAGAGATCTCTTTCATACAGGCTACTTTGTTCAGCCATTCAACCACTTTTCCCACAAAACTTCCTTAAAGAATGCAAAGAGCCCCAGATAGCTCTATTCTCCCAATCTGTTCATTTCAATCACATGGCTGTTACTATTCCCTGCAGCCGATGGAAACTCTTTTGCCTCCTCTGTACTGACAAAGGATGAGAGATTGTTTTTTTCTCATTGAAATGTTAACATTCAAACGTGTCAGGCTATTCGCATTCCGCAGCATGTCAACATAGTGAGGGAGGGCAGATTGTGAGAAGGGGGAGGTTGGGGGTTAGTGTCTGAATTACTGAATTACAATGCCACACACACACACACACACACACACACAGAGTGGAATGTGCCTGAGGCTATTACAGTATTGAGGATAAGTTGGGGGCTCATACCTGAATAAAGCCAAAGTGTCAGATACTGGCTAATAACAAACACCTTCACTGAAATGTTGTTCTACATTTATGTGCATGTGTGTGTGCGTGCGTCTGTGTGTGAGAGAGTACCAAATAATGAATGAATGATGCGTAACGAATGAAAATGTCATTACACAACAGAAACAGCACAGAAACAAGCCTACTGTTGTTAAATTCAGAGGCTATGAATATGCAAATTGGCTATGAATATGAAAATCAGAAATACTACATGTGCTTCCTTTTCCCCAGGTAAACCAGTATATTATCAAAAAGACAAGCACAGTTTTGCATTACAGTCCTGTACAGTATATATGATATATACATATACACACACACACACACACATATATATATATATATATTTATATATACATATACACACACACACACACACACATATATATATATATTTATATATACATATACACACACACACACACACATATATATATATATACATATACACACACACATACATATATATATATATATATATATACACACACACACACACACACACACACATATATATATATATATATATATACATATACACACACACACACACACACACACACACATATATATATATATATACATATATACACACACACACACACACACACACATACACATTTGATATAAACATGTGTGTGTGTCTGTCTGCAGGTCAGAGATTTGTGTGTGTATGTAGTATCACAGGCTTCAGCTGTTCATATGGTTTAGTGTGAGGGTGCGCCATCTGCTTTTATGCGTAGTTGCATCTTTGTGGTGTGTTTTGCAATGTCAGCTTTGTGTGTGTGTGTGTGTGTGTGTGTGAGCTTGCAGACACACTGATTCTCCTGTCTGAACAACTGTCTGCTTGCAAAAGCACATACAGACATGAAAGAGACGATGTGTGGACGTTAACAAGGCTACTCTGGCATGCTTAAAAGGCTAAGCTAAAAGACTAGGCCATGCTCCGCTGAAACACACAGCATCTTTAAAACATTATGTCTTGTTTCCTAGTTTAGCTTCAAACCAGCAGCTGTCTGCACAATGCTGGATTTGTTTCGGAAAACAGCTTCTCACGAACCCTTCAAGAAAAAAATGGTTTGATTTCGACTGGTTGGGTTGTTATAGTGGAAAACGCATGTGTGCATTTTAATGCCATTATCAGCGCATCAAGTGTTTCTGCAAACCTCATGTGCACAATTCAAAGTCTGCTGTTGTTATAGGGGGTGTATCAGCATGGGTGTTACACTTTACTTTGCTTTGCCTGTGTGTGGGCTGCAGTTGTCTTTGCTCCTTTTTTTTTTTTGTGTAATATATCTGACTGGGAAAAAAAAGTCAATCCAAAGGTTTACCGTGGTCAGAAATAAATATTAGTTTTTCAAGATGTTGTGTTTCAAATTAACACGCAGTCATAATAATAGTAATAAAAAAAAAGCTTAGATGCAACAAAATTTACATTCGATTTGAATTTTTTTTTTGGGGGGGGGGGTTACAGTTAGCAGTTGAAAAGATTGACAGGTGAATTATTAATACATTTTAGTAAACAACAATAAACAATAAAACTGCTTGACAGGATGTGATAGTGATCATAGTGATTTTGTGTGAGTATAAGTGCCACATCATATTTGTTTTTGTTGGCACAATCGTCACCGTAGTGACATGGACTATGACGCTATCCTGTACTTAAAAGCAAAAACACTCTTTAACTGTCAATGCACACACAGTTTTACTATATAGAAAGCAGTTTGTCCCCCATAAATATAGTACAGCAAATGAGGGAGAAAATTCCAACTCATATATTAACCATTCTTTCCCTTTCATTTTCTTAATTGTAGGGAGCATCCCACCCAGCCCTGTGTGTGTGTGTGTGTGTGTGTGTGTGTGTGTGTGTGTGGCCCCTGAAGCAGGAGTGTGGAGTGTGTGCTCATCTCTCTGCAGAGGTCATTGCTCGTGTTGCTCTGGTTTGTTTGCTTGCTTGTTTGTTTGCTTGTTTGTTTGTGCAATTAGATGTCACAAAATGTACTATTTTTCTACATAATCTACATAAAAAATGTCTGGAGTCTAATTTATGTCACACCTTTAAGGTTTTCAATTGACTCACTCTGTACTTCAGTATATATACACATATAAGACCATAGGCAAACCAACCAAGAACACAATGTTTTTGTTTTAGATCATTTTCTTCACAAGAACATTAATAGATATAGGCAGCAAAATATAGGCAACAGCGTATGTTTGTGGTTACTAGCATCATTCAGATGAGCTATGCAACATCAGCAGTCAGTTTTAAAGCTGCTATAAGCCTTCCAGAAGACTTCTGATGTCCCAGGTTCAGCTCCCTCCTGAGTCAGAGTTCAAGAGATGCACTATTGTTCAAACCCTTCACTTTGACCATTAATTGGTAGTTTTTAGAGTTTCTGTTTCAAATAATAATAATAATAATTATTATTATTATTATTATTATTATTATTATTATTATTTATAAACATGCTACAACATTGATAAACAGAATATAATAACACTAAAGTGCTGAGAAACAAAGAACTAAGAGATCTTAATTCAGACCAGACCAGTTAACTATCCTGAGCATGTGTTACTATATTTGGGGAATTTTTTATGCCTCCCAAAAACAACCTGGTAGGTGGATTGCGTATGTTAAATTTCCCCTAGGTGTGTGTGTGTGTGTGTGTGTGTGTGCTTCGTGCCTTGTGATCTACTGGTGTCCCAGTCAGGGTGGATTAACACCCTTGAGCCTAGTGGTTCTGGGAGAGACTCCGGATCCACTCTTCAGATCAACCCTGCCCAGGATAAAGCAGACACATGAATGAGACCAACTAACATTGAAGCTGACCTTCCAGAGGATCTTCATCTTCTAATAACAATCAAATCTCTATGAAAATTACTGTGAAATAGTTTGATAATATTAGACATTTGAACATTCAGAATACACACATCCAAGAATGGACATACATTTAGTGGCTTTAGTGTAAAAAAAAAAAAATCTAAAGAGGATTATAGGTACTATTACAATTTGTCTTTGCTTTACACATATTTCTATAACACACTGTCGCAAGACTCATAACAAGACCTAATCCAAAATTCCTGGAGAGAACCCAGCTGGTCTAAATGGACTCAGTAGATGGATAAAGATTACAAGAAGTCCAGAAAGCAATCTGTCTCAGTTTCTAGGCAGACATGGCTCAATGGAAATGAGTGATTCAGGGCCAGACACTGCAAAATTCAATGAATAATGTCCTCCAACGGAGCCCTCATTATAGTCTAATGATTAGTCACATGTCCTGATCCCCATTGGAGGAGATAGAGGATGATATTTCTACAGTTGCATTTGTCAGATTCCAGGCTGATAATGGCCAAGTAGTTGAACTGCCATGTTCAACACCAGCCATGCTTGAAAACCTGTCAGTTTATTGAGAGCTTTAAAAGAGGATTTGAACAGACAGCTCAAGTGCGCCCGGGCTCTGTCCAACTGAAAGGACTGAGCAAGGTCAGGCTGGACCTCATGCCTTCCATAGGTGCCTTGCTGGTGGTCTCACCAGAAGAAGCACTGCATCTAGATGCACACCGTCCTGTCACTGAATGCTGATACACTGATGATGTTCTAGTGAGAACTTACAATATTGCATTATGTGTTGTACGAAATGGCCATATGTTAGCTGCTTTACAGCTAGCATTGGAACAATTGGCCGAATCTGCAGAAGTTGATCCCTCTGTGAGGGAGCTGATTGACACTTTGCTCTTGGCAGGATAAGGGGTGACTCTCCACCAACCTCGTTTACACACAGTGCCAATGTGGTTTGCACAATCTGCTCCTGCAGGCATGTGCAAATCAACCATGTGGAATCAGCCATGTGCCATGGTTGGTTTTTGGACCTGCTGCCAGTGAAGTCTGGGAGAAGAGACTGCTGGTTTCAGAACGGCCAAACTAACCATTCGAACCTCTTTACTCACACAAGTTTTAGGCAGGGAGAGTCACGCCATCAGGCCCATAGCAGGTGACTGAGCGCCCCCTGTGGTAAGTCATAAACAGAATCCCAAACCACTAAAGGGTGAGACAGAGCATATTTATAGGGGCTGACTATGGACACTTTACACCCGAAAACATTCCGCTTTGGGTAGTGACTACATTACATCAGTGGGTCCTGATGACAGTATTGCAGGGATAAAAACTCCAGTTCTGCTTCCAGCTTCTCAGCCTCATTGATATTTGACCCAAGAATTTCCTTCTCTACTAGACAGTGGTGCAATTGAAATGGTACACCCCTGGTTCAAAACAAAGGGTTCTACTAAACATACTTTCATGTTCACAAAAAGGATGATGGTTTCTGTCCAGTTCTAGATTTGAGAGGCCTAAAGATCCTTCCTTTTCTGTATGCTAAGGTCATCAATTCATGCTGTGCAACCATATGTTTTGCATGACATGGAGGTTTTCATTTTCCCATCACCACTAAAAAACAGCAATAACTAGCATTATAATTCAACCTACCCTTCATCCTTTCTCAAGCATCATAGGTGTTTTTGAGGTGTATGAAAGCAGCCTGGTTTCCCCTGATAGCCAGACACAGGAGGACAATGCCATACTTGCATGAATGGCTTTTATGTGCCTCCACCAAGGAGCAGGCCATTCAGGACAAGCCCACCCTCTTCATAAAGATTGCAGCAGTCTGTCTCACTGGGAACTCAGAAAAGAGCTCCTTAACAACAAAACAGGCCACACAATTCCACAAACTAGATTCACTGAGAAAGCTAGCCAGCCTGTCAACACATGGCAGACAGACATTATTTTGCTTGCCAATCAGATTCAGCCAGATTGTTTTGTGTGGTACTGGCTCCTGTTGGGGATGATAAGAATGTTGATGACAGCCGCAGTGGTAATCTCTTTGGACTTGATGGAACTATGAGCTTTGCAGAAGTAGGTTATCCGCCCACAACTAGACCCGAAATTCCAGCTACAGAGACATGTCCTAATCTTAGCAAGAGGGGCACAGGCTTTAGCCTGCTGGAGGTGCAAGGCTGTTCTAATAAATGTGTTAGCTTGCGAACGTTGCCTCATGAGAGAGAGATAGTCACTATGGAAGCCTCACTTACTAGCTGTTGAGCAGTTTGGCCTATCCTTACCAGGATATGCAAGATGCCGACCTGAAATGCCTTTTTGATAGTGAGCTCATCAGCAAAAAAGAGAGGGACAACTGTGGTGGTTGATCACTTGCATGCTTTGGTGGCCAGATGTCTCTGGGGTGACATTTGTGGCAGTTGAAGCCCAATTTTGTAAATAATTTGAATGACCTTGCAGTGTTTCTGATGGCTGTATGACAGTGGTATCTATTGCAAATAATACACCATATAGTGATTTTGTTGGAAGAAATATCCAGGTGATGCACACTGCCTAGGTGGTTATTCAAAGTATATGTGTAGAGTTGGGTTCATAAGTTTACATACACCTTGAAGAATCTACAAAACATTAATGATCTTAAATAATAACAATAATAATAATAATAATAATAATAATAATAATAATAAGAGGAATCATAAAAATTGCATTATGTTTTCTATTTAGTACTGCCCTGTACTATACTATTTCACATAGCAGCTGTTTACATATAGTTCACAAGACACAATAGTAACCTTTTAATAAATTAACACAAATAAACCAGTTTAAAAGTTTAGATACACTTGATTCTTAATATTGTGTGTTGTTACCTGGATAATCAACTACTGTTTTTATGTTTTGTGATAGTTGTTCATGAGTCCCTTATCCTAAGCAGTTAAACCGCCCACTGTTCTTCAGAAAAATCCTCCAGGTCCTGCACATTATTTGCTTTTCCCAATCTTCTGCATATTTGACCCCTTTACAACAGTCGCTATATGATGTTGAGATCCATCTTTTCATACTGAGGGACTCAGACACAACTATTAAAGGTGCAAACGTTGACTGATGCTCAAGAAGGCATTAAGTTGTTTTTTTTTTTCATTTAGTATTGTCCTTCTGAAGCTACATAAGATATTTGCATGTTTCCCAGAAGACAAAATAATGACAATTTACACAGATCATCCTATTAAAAAGTTGACACCCCCCTGGCTCTTAATGTATTGTGTTGCCTCTTTGAGAATCAGTGAATGTTTCTCAACCAACTGCTTGGCTAAATGAACTACAGAAACAACTAGCATAAGAAGGCAAGGGAAAGAATAAGAATGACCAGGGGTGCAGTAAGTCAAATGGGCAACCAGTGATATCAGATAACACTCTTAGGAGGGCCATGGAACATAGCATAAGTCAATAAAGTAATGGCAATAATGTGATATTTAAGGTATAAATTGAGAAAAATATGAAAAAAATTATTAAGTATAATAATACTTAACAATCCCTAAATGTTATCTTAAATGTAAAATGTTATCTTACATATACTACAACAGAGTAATTACCATTAATCATACATGAAATGAATTTAATAGTCATAGTTTGTTGAAAATGTCAAAATTATCAACTAGGAATATTGCATTCAAAAATATTAATTCCAGAGATAGTCAGGATAATAGAGAGTAAAATAGAGAAAACATACTAAATTTATGTTCTTGTCACAGGTACCCATGACCACATTTTAAAAGGCAAGAAAGACTACAAACTTCCCTAAATTTGGGACAAACTACAAACCATACAAACCATGAGAATGTATCAGATGAGGAAATGTGCGAGAAATAACAAATCCTCAAGTACCATTAACTAAATACTGTTTTCACACAGCTTGATTTGACTTTTCAAATCACTTGCTAAGTGTATGATGGAGCTCTCTGGTGGTGCTCTCTGTTTGCTCTGACCTGAACGAGTCTTGAGGATTAACATTTTATTAAGAAAATCTTCCGTGACAAAAGTGACTGTCCTCAGTCTAAGAATCCTTACACCACCTGACCCACTTTTGCTGTAACTCTGGATCTTTCAGAACACAATACACTCTTGCTCAAGGTAAACTCAGCTTCCTTTGTTGCTATCATGACATTTTTAATATTTTCTCTTGTAATTTAAATTTGTACATTTTCATTGAAATTTTCAGCTTCCTCCATTTCTTAAAACAATGCAGCATAATCGCTGCAGTGACAGGGTTTTATTCCCCTTTTGTAAGGATTTAATAATAAAAATACATTTTTAATAAAAAGTTTAGGTTGACTAAAAGCCAGGAACATCTTTTTATCAAAGGATTTTAGCAAGCTTTTTTAACCATTTTCAGCCTATATTATGGTAGTGACTGTGAACAGTGCAGCATTTAATGCTCTAAAAGTGGTTTTGTACTGCAGAATTGTTGTTTACCTATATAAATATTACATTTGTTTTATACTGTTTATGTTAGCTTTTTGTTGATTTACACATTTAAGGAGTTTTGCCACTCCTTAAGTGTGTATCGTGAGTGAATGTTAAGATACTTTGTGTAATCATTTTCATAAAGTGCCGGAGATTTGCTGCGCGTCTCATACGTTAATCCTCCGTGAGCCATGTGCTAGCTTAATGAGACCCTGAGAATGACTAATAATTTGCTGGAAGAGAAATAGCCAGAGATGCAAGGGAAATGCTGGAGGGGGAATCAATGTAAGAGCATCTTATTCTCTCATACGTATCATATAAATTTACTTTCCACCAGGGCACAATCAGACAAAAGATGCTCAAGAGACTCAATAATATGTATAGAGGTAACATATAGATATAGATGAAACAACCAGGAACATAAGGACATTGGAGGATTACACAGAGGCGTGGATAATACAGTTACTACAAAAATAATGTGCTGCTATCCTAATAACAAATAATGGACAGAAGAATGGATATTCGATTCTATAAGGATATAAAGAAGAAGCTATTCAGGTCCAGACAGAATAATGTTCATGGAGAGAATAGGGAACAAATGCTAGAAAGACAAACTTGAAGGCAAGGTTCAGCAGAGCCATTGCTATTGATTTAGATTTGTTTATCAACCCTCGTTCACTAACTCAACCATCATAGGATGGAGAGACCCTGGGAATCTTCACACTGGAAAAGCTGCAAGCCACCCAGCATCTGTTCATCCACTCAGCGAATCTTCACTTGGTCCTACAGCTGTGGACGCCGTCATGCATTGTTCCAGTTCTTGAAAGGGGGCATTTCAGCTATTTCCAATGCCTTTAACAACATTCTGTCCAACTCTCTGTCAAGAAGAAATGTGTGGGGCTTCAGCATTGTGTACTGGAGATATTGGCAACAGTGGGCTCCTCAGGGAAAAGTTCTGGCTTCCTTTTACACAACTGAGTTCAAAAACAACTCCTTCAGAAGTTCTCTGGATATCATTATTTGTTAACATCATTGAGAATGGAGACATCATTGATAATGGAGTAGCACAAAGGGAGGCAGAACCACATGAACCCAAGCAACTGGAGTTCCAGAGGCTGTTTATTATGTTATTGTACATATTTTATATTGTTTGTAATTTAAAAATGAAAGATGAGTGTAGTAATGATGAAAAGAGACTGATTTGGAATATAGACCTTAACCTCTCTGACCTCAACCCCACTGAACACCTTTGGGATGAACAGGAACACCGACTGAACCCCAGACCTCCTCACCAACATCAG
>CM075021.1:2585143-2621208 GCA_037576675.1 Pangasius sanitwongsei | reverse complement strand
CTCCAACATCTAGTGGAAAGCCTTCCCAGAAGAGTGGAGCTTATTATAACAGCAAAGGGGGAATAAATCTGGAATGGTATGTGATTGATCAAGTGTCCACATACTTTTGTCCATTTAATGTATTTTCCTACATATGAAAAGTAGCATTGATTTATCACGGATTCATTCATCTTCAGTAACGGCTCAGAGTTTCAGTGGATCCAGAGGCTGTCTCAGGACACCATGCTCACACACATTTACTCATACTTAGTGGCAATTTAGCATCTCCAAGTCCACCTTGTTTTTCGGAGGTGGACACGGGGAACATGCGAAACAGCCATTAACCCACTCCAGGGCCAAATCAGAGACCCTGGAGCTGTGAGGCAGCAACGCTACCCACTGCACCACAGTGCATCCTTTCTTTAATTTAATTTAATTGAATAAAGCTGAATTAAACAATGAGACAAATAATGTTCATAAATTGTTTTCAGTTTAGTCAATTAAAACAGTGATTCCCAACCTTGGCTCTGACATAGCTATGTCCTGCACATTTAAGCAATATCCCTGCTCTAACACACCACTCTGGAAGGGTCTGTTAATTAAGCTGATAAGATCCAGAGTAATGAACTACTCCACTGAAAGAATTACAGATAAGAATCCGGGAAGACCATGCCACTTAGTCTTAGAAAATACAGGTAGAGGACAGAGCTCAAGGAAAGTAGGACAGGGTAGCCCTTTTCTTGTGTTACACATTACCTCTGGATTTGATTCAGATTAGGAGCTGTAGTGTGCAGATAGCAACATTATACAGTGAATTATGTAGTAAAGCCAAAACAAATGAATTCAGGAGGAAAGTCAAGAAAAAATCAGGTAATTTAGGATGAAGAGCTTTGAAGAATTGTGAAAGTAGGTCAAAGCTACAGGAGGAGTTTGTTTGCCTTGCCTTCATAAGTAGATTGCCTTCATAATAGGATGATGGGTGCAGGCCATGTGAATGGTAAAGATGTTTACTTATTTTATTTATATATTATATATTGAGCTTAGCATGGGTTAGTTCATTTAGTTCAGAAAACTCTTCAAAGAACACTTTTGATGTGACTGTGTGTTAAGTGCTGTGTCTAATGAAAAGTGGGACACTGCTTTTCTAAACTATGCTTTTCTTTAATTCATCCCGTCTATCGCCATCCTCAACAGCATCAGTTTGCTGTCGTTCTCAAGATCAAAAGCTGTCCATCATCTCTCCTGACTTTTTTTTGTGTTAATTGTGTATAGTGAACGCATGAATGATGAGACAAATAATGTTCATATAATGCAGCACAGCACCTTTGTTAGAGGTTGTGAGGTTGTTTCTGTGATAGAGTTGCCACTGGACATACATTTTGGTTTATATAATGATAATGTTCTCACCGCAAAAAAAAAAAAAAACATCTTAGCAAGTGAATATATCAAATTGATCTAGCATTTCCTATAAGATTATTAAACCTATTTCTAGACGTTTTGACAAATTTTAAGCTTGATATAATCTTGTTCTCTGGGCGGATATTTTTTTATATAAAATATAAAAATTTTAAAGCTTAGTGGACATTTTTAGAAATAAGTTTAATAATATTATATTTGCTTTAGTGAAATCTTATAATAGGAATACTATATAATTTTGACTATTTTCACGATATTTTCACATGCAGTACTTTTTTTTCTAGGTCACTTATGCACTAACCCACTTCTTTGTCTCATTCACCGACACACTTCCAGTTAGCATCGGGTGGTGAGGCTGAACTCCTGTGCCCTCTCCTGCACACAGACACACACTATGGTCTTTGTTCGACTGTTGCTATGGCAGCCATCTCTGTCTCTCAGGTGACTAGATCTTCATATGTAGGATTTCAGGTTCACCCAAGAAGTCCTCTCTCTCTCTCTCTCTCTCTCTCTCTCTCTCTCTCTGTGCAAATGCATTAGTTAAAATTACATGCAAAAAGCAAGTGTGTGAACATACAGCCTGCACATCAAATGAACATTTCTGTTCTTCAGTAGAAATGCATGCATCGGAAGTTCACCTGTTTTTTTTTCAGCATAAGATAACACACTGCTACCCGACAACACGTGATGAACCTCGTGCAGCCTTCAATTCTTTTCTTTATTTAGCAGAGTGAAGCCAAATGCTGAATAACTTTGCCTTCTTCAGTGGTATCTACCAGCAGCGCCAAAAATAACCACAACACACACAGACAGAAGATTGTTTATACTGTCAAGTGCAGGAGGGCATGGTGGGATGGATTCCAGATGTTTCACTGGAACACTCTGTCCAAAGCTGCAGAAGAGAGTGCAGTTTGGTCCCAGGGTCCCCCCTGCTCTGCATATGTAGTTATTTTCCCTTCTCTAACACACCTGATCCAGCTATTTGGATAAGTAGCAGATCCTCTCAGAATTGACATGGGTGTGAAATGATGGTCAGGGTTCGACTACACTGCATTAGTATATTTCAAATGATCAGTGACTTTGATGTTAATAGGTTTGTGTTATTGACTCCACTATGTTTTTTCTAGAAGATCTCTCGCTCTCTCTCTATGTGTGTGTGTGTGTATTTATTCAGTTAGCCAATCATGTGCCAGCAGCACAAAGTCTAAATTCATGCAGATACAAGTCAAGAGCTTCAGTTAATGTTCACATGAAACATCCAAATGAGGAAAAATGTCATCTCTGTGACTTTGCATGAATGTGCAGATGTACAAGTGTTCCTTATAAAGTGGTGTGTGTATGTTTGTGTGTGTTTTGTGTGCGTTTTACTTATAGCGTCAGTACTATAGCTATATACTATAGCTCCACTGGAACACTGACTCGAGTTTCAAGAGGTATTTTGGATTAATTCATTATTTACATGAACTATTTTACTTTATTCATGTTAAAGACATATGACACATTTTTTTCATTGTGTTTGCTCTCTCAGCTTTCATGAAGTGAAGTAAAGTGGCTTTTATTGTCATTTCAACCATATACAGCTGGTACAGTACACAGTGAAACGAAACAATGTTCCTCCAAGACCATGGTGCTACATAAAACAACACAGAGCTACATGAGACTACACAGAACTAAATAAAGACTACACAGACCTACACAGGACTACATAAAGTGCACGAGTGCAAACAGCACAAGACAGTACAAAAATTACTAAACCTTTTGTGCACAAGATATAACAACTATGTATTTACTATGATAAATGCAGCGTTAGCAGCAAGAGCACAGGTGGCCAATACAGTATTTTGTGTAGCTTTCCTATTCCTGTTCTATGAATGGACTTGCTTGCCACCTTGTTCCTCTCCTCCTCCTGTCTTCCAAAGACAGGGATGAGGATGTGTGTGAATCAAAGGCAGAGAACTTGTCATTTTCTAGCTCATGTCTTATCCTTTTGGTATATTGCGTATATTCTGCTTTTTTTTTCTACTATCAACATTCCTAAAGAACGTTATATATTGGCATCACTATTATCATTTTTCAAACTCTAAAATATAATTCACAGTGTCTATTTTTCCATTCAATATCCGACAGTGGTATTTTGTTTTTGAACTCCAGTCATATGGCTCCTTGCCGCACTGTACACCATTCTGCTGTGAAAAACAATTCAAACCTTCTCAGAGTGTCTTTGCTGAAATCACAGCCTAGGTTAGATAAGGATAGTCTGAACCCTGAGTGCCCTTCTTTCTTTTACATAAGTGTTCTCTTAAGATGAATGATAGCCTCCACTTGCTCTCATGTCATTAGTTCATAAATCACTATCATGGTCTGAATGTTTTATTTCACTTTGCATTATTCTTGTGAAGACACTGACCGATATAAACCATGATAATAAAAACCTGCTACACAGATATATAAACACTAGGACATTGAAGGTGGAAGTGACTTCCTGACTTCCTACTTCCTTACTACTGACTTCCTGATATGATCCTATGTAAACATATATATGATATATTGTGTTCTTATGCTATGAATAATATCTAGCATAATAATGTCTCCTCTATTATGTGACTCAAAGTAAGGCTTAGTATACAAAATATTCTCAAGTGTAAATTGACAAATATCAACATATAATAGCCTGGCTTAAATTAATCTTCATCTGTACAAACAGAAATCTCAGTAAGGGCCATTCATAACATCATGCAGTTGTCTAAACGGCTTTTTAAAGCAATGGAACCCTTTAAAAAAGTCTGTGATGGCGTAACTACTATAAATTAGGCAACTTACAATGTCCTTGACTAGAAGTCTGTTAGATGCAGTGAGAGTCGATGTAACTGAGCTTCTCAGGCAAAATACCTCTTCAGCTGAAACCTTTGAACAAATGGCAAGTGTGAGACAGTACAGAACACATAATAAAAAACACATGCCTGACACACAAACAGATTTACGCATGTTTTCAGTGATTGAGAGAGGCTGCAAATCTATATCTGGTGTTCATATCTGGCAGTTTAACCCACTGACTCACTACTTGTCTAGCCAATGAAAAGGAATTCACGTTAATAATGAAAGGGAGGCACGGGGGTGCAGCGTGGACACAGCTCCAGGGTCCTCAGTACAATCCTGAGCTCGGGTTACTGTCTATACAGAGTTTCTGTGCATGTTCTCCCCGTGTCTGCATGGGTTTCTCTGGGTTCTCTGGTTTCCTCCCATCTCCCAAAAACATATACTAAGATAAACTATATGGCCTAGAGTATGTGGACACCTGAACCTAACACACGTTTGTGGTTGGAAGCACACAACTGTATAGGATGTCTTTGTACGCTGTAGCTTTACAATTTCTCTTCACTGGAACTAAGAGGCCCAAACTTGTCCCAGCATGATGATGCCCCTGTGCACAAAGCGAGCTCCATGAAGACATGGTGTGTGAAGGTTGGAGTGGAAGAACTCGAGTGTCCTGCACCTGACCTCAACCCCACTGAACACCTTTGGGATGAACTTGGATACTTCCTGCCAGTCCTTCTTGTCAGACATCAGTGCCTGACCTTTTGTGCTCTTATGGCTGAATGAACACAGGCACGCACCAAAATCTAGTGGAAAGCCTTCGCATAAGAGTGGAGGCTGTTATTATAGGAGCAAAGGGGGAACAACTACATATTAATTCCCATGGTTTTGTAATGGGATGTTCAATGGTCAGGTGTCCATATACTTTTGGCCACTTTTGTGTGTGTGTGTGTGTGTGTGTGTGCGTGTGAAGTACCTTGTGATGGACTGGTGTCTGATCAGAGATGTGTTCCCGCTTTGCAGGATAGGTTCCAGTTCCAGCATGACCCTAACAAGAATAAATACTGAATGTGAGTGATTAATATTCATCCATTACTTACAAATTCAACCTGAACAATTTAAGCTTTTGAATATATACCTTTTAAACTAAGTGCAATTAATCCTCTTTAAAAGGGATTTGTTCAGTCTTTGGAATCAAAAGATCTATAAAAACAAAAAAAGTAGAGGTCCGTTACCAACCCGAAGCTGATTATTTTTCTATAACAGTACATCCAAAGTAGTTTATTCCTTTTATACCACAGCAGTTTGCCAACAATTGCCATTTGTATTCCATGTTTTATCTGTTTATACTTACATTTAGTAAGTTCTCACTTATGTTACATTATGCTACTTTCTGTAAAGCTGCTTTGTGACAGTGTCCATTGTTAAACGTGCTATACAAATAAAACTGAATTGAATTGAATGTTACAGCAGCTATAAAGTCATCCCCTCACCAGTCTCTATCCTGAAGACTCTTACTGACTGTTACAAAGAGCTGACACTGGAGACTCCTTCCATAAATATTAAATAAACATCTCCTTCCCAAAAGCCTCATCATATCAGTGATCAAACAACAACAACAACAACACATTTTTATTCAGTTTACCATTAGTTTTAGATTATGTGCGCATCAGGACTATAGAAGTCCCTGCATATCAACTGTTACTATAGAAACGATAGCTGATCAGAATGAGCACATTAATATAAACAGGCAACTTCAGAACTTGTATAGAAAATTAATCAATACCTTCTGACTAGGCAGATTAGAGAATTTGACAGCACTGTGGAATAAAGTCATTTACATAATATTTGCTTAGAACTATTTAATAAAACATCACAGACTTATTTTCAAGAATGCATCTTTTGCAAACTATTTCCACAGCTCAGTGCTCAGACATATCATTAGCATTAGTGTAAATTCGCTTTTGTGAAAGTGGATTTGTGCATCTGGTCTACTTCCAAACAGCTGTGTGTTTTGGGAGCAAACGCAGAGGATCTTGTCCAGAGGCCTGCATTTTACTGGAGCAAAACAACGAAGAGTCTGCAGGAAGACGGCAACGGAGCTGACAGCTTCAAAGGGGACGTGGAACTTTTCCATGTGACCTGCATTCACTCACAACACTCTCTCTGTGAGTGAGATGAATTCTTTATTTTCAAAAAGGAATTGGAGGAAAATACTCCGTAATTCATCTCTTTGTTCTTCGCTTGACCTGAGAAAGGTCAGACGGTGCTTTTCACAGATGTTTTTTACAGACACACTTCAAAAGAATAGTGAGTGTGAGAGGGAAAAAGTCAGTGGGAGTTGAAGTTCATGTGCATTAAAAAAAAAAAAAGGCAGTGCATAATAGTGTGCCAGTAATAAGTGCTTTTAGTGTCCTTAATACAGACAGGCTGTTGGGAGGCCTACATGCAGGTTTCTATGACTGTGAAAGAGTATTTTATGCTGGCTAGTATATTGCAGACAGACACAGAGTGTTTTTATGTGCATGTGCAGTATGTAACTAACAAACATGTCTAATACACCACTGAAAAAAAAACATGTGAACTATAGCCTATGGCTGAAGCCAATCCAAACACAGAATCCTGAAACAATCAAGAATAAACCCAGAGCAAAAAACAGACCAGTCTGGAATAACCAACCCAAACATGCTCCCAGTCATCAGTACCACTGTAAACACTGCGGCCTGCTGCCAGCTCTCACCACCAACATTCACTATCCCTTAGCAATACCGTCTGTAGATACTGTTGAGGCGAAAAGTTTACATACACCTAAGCTAAAGACATTCAAACTCCACACATTTCATGCTATATTACATTTCCTGTGTTAAGTCAGTTACGGTATCTGTTTTATTTCCATGAGAGGACAAAATAATAGCTAAGAGACCTATTTATAGAGATTTATATTTGCTTTCATTTACTATATCAGCTTTTCAGTAGGTCAAAAGTTTACATATACTCTGTTAGTATTTGGTGGCATTGCCTTTTAATTGCTTGAACTTGAATAAAATGATTGGAGCAGCCATCCACAAGCTTTTCACAATACTTTGATGGAATTTATGTAGACCAAGCGTTTGTGGTCTCCTTGTTCAGACACACATTTCACACATCAGTCCAGAAAATTTCTATGGGATTCAGGTCAGGGTTTTGTGACATTCACTCCAATACTTTCACTTTGTTTAAGCCATTTTTTTTTTTTTTTTACAACCTTGGCAGTGTGCTTAGGATCACTGTCCTGACTCAGCTGCAACTAATTATGAAAACTGACCAATCAGAAGCTGCAAAAAAATCATAACATCGATTTCTGGAATCTTCCAGACTGTTTAAAGCAGTCAACTTGTCGATACGTAAACTTTTGACCCACTGGAATATACTGAATATACTGAATATACTGATATACTGAATTAAAGCTGAAATAAATCTGTCTCTGTTCGATTGTTTTAAAATTACCTATTAATATTACCTTTTAAAGTAGACGCCCTAATCGACCTACTAAAAGAAATATATGGTAGGGTGAAATGTCTGGGGTTGTGAAAAATTGAGATTGAATATCTTTAGCCTGGGTGTGTGTAACCTTATTTCTACTTATACAGCAATGATGCATGATACAGTATGCAGCACTTTTGGAGTTAGACTCATAAAACTTTTTTTAAATTTACAAACAAATATGTAGGCCCATAATATATTTACATTCCATGGTATATATAATATATATTTCACTCCATGTATTTTCATATCCTAGGAACACTGGATGTAAATCTGAACTGAATCTCACAGAAAAACTGTGGACTGAACTGAAAAAGCATGTCTGAGTAAGGAGACCCACAAACCTGACTGAGTTACACCAGTTCTGTCAGGAGGAATGAGCAAACAATTCCAGCAAAATATTGTGAGAAACTTGTGGAAGGCTGCTCCAAGTGTTTTATTCAAGTTCAAGCAATTAAAAGGCAATGCCACCAAATATTAACAAAGTGTACACCTTTGACCCACTGAAAACCCATCCATCCATTCTCTGTACCACTTATCCTACACAGGGTCACAGTGAGACTGGAGCCTATCCCAGGGGACTTGGGGCACAAGGTAGGGGACACCCTGCCAACCCATCGCAGGGCACAATCCCACACTACAGACAATTTGGAAATGCCAGTCAGTCCACAACAAATCTTTGGACTGGGGGAGGAAACCGGAGTACCTGGACAAAACCACCACAGCACAGGGAGAACATGCAAACTCAATGCACACAGAGCAGAGGCAGGAATCAAACCCACAACCCTGGAGATGCAAGGTAACAGTGCTAACCACTAAGCCCCACTGAAAAGCTGCTATAGTAGGTGAAAGCTGAAATAAATCTTAGCTATTATTGTGAAATGACCTCTCATGGAAATAAAGTAGATAGTGTAATTAGCACACAGGAAACTTCTGGTAACATGAAATGTGTGGGGCTGTGAATAATTGAGTTTGAATCTCTTTAGCCTAGGTGTATGTACATTTTTGGCTTCAACTGTGTATTCCCGGATTGAGTGAAACGTGGAGAAGGAAGAAATGAACAGTTGGAGCTCTTTTGAGTGTGTGGGTAACCATGCCAAAAATGTTCACCCGTGTGCCTAAGGAACAATGTGAATACATGCCCGGAATTTTATTTTTTTTTCAACAAATCCAACAAATAGATTTGCATAAGAATGTCCCATTTTAGTGCCTGAACTAACTCTTCTTATCACAGAGTAAAACATAGTTAAATCTGAAGCAGTTATCACAAGTTCTGATAATCTTGAGTCCTTTTTCATATGTTGAGAAAATGGTTTAGAGTTCTCACACCATCTTCATTATGAATGACTGTGTGTAGAAGTTTGATGGTCTTTGGCAAAGTAGAGGGTTGTTGTTTGAAGGGTTCGAGCATTTGTAGAAAATGTTTTTCTGAGTCTTCAGTGAATTTAGGTAAAGACTAAACCATGCGTTGGAAAATGTCATCTAGAACCTGGGATATTATTTCTGTGGGACTAGAGCAAACTGAAACAATGGGATTGTTTTTGAACATTTTATTTGTAAATCATTCATATGAGCATTTACACAAGAAATGTGCTTTTCATGAAAATCCTGTAATTTGGGAAAAATATTTGTATTTTACTCCTGCTCCTGAGTGTGTGTAAACGTACACATAAGAAGACTAACTAATGTAAACCTTTACTTGTGCGACTTCAAATACAGAACTATCAATTAAAACAAATAAAACTAGTCATTCAATTCAATTATGACAAAAGAAATACATCGTATAAATGGAGGACAGGCTTTTCTGCCTGCGCATAGCTGTAAGCTGATGTAAGAGTTAGCCCTCAGTTATTATTATTAATATCACATTAAGTATTTTTATTGGCATAGATATGTCAAAATAATTTCCACTTCTGTTTTTCTGGCTTTACCCTCATTGTTCATTTCATGCTCCCAGCTGTGTGCACTTGACCTTTTATGGAGTTTTATGGGCGTCACTCAATGCAAATGAGCTGTGTCAGAAACTCTGATTGATTTGCACATTACAGATGATCAACATACGCACGTGAGTACGCAGAAAATCAGCATTTCCAAAACTTTTGTAAATCCAGCAGAAATTTTTGCTCAGTTTGGGTTACGCAAACATTTACACACAAAAGATTGACAAAAGATTGATAAATGAGGCCCTTTGTCTTTTCTGTTGCTGAGATCTTTCAGGGCTTCCTCCTTTTGAAGACTGAGGATTTTGCTGGGTATTTTGAACTTCATATTTTAAAAAAATAAATAAAACAATGTTTAAAATTCTCCTGGTTAGGATGTCTTGGATTATTTGGTTAGAATTATATTTAGAAAAGACAATAACATTCTGCTAACAGCAGACATTCTTCCAAAGTGTGCTAGATGGACATACTGTCTCCAACGTTCGTCTGTTCAGCTGTGAATTAGACGTGAATTGTAAACAGACCCGTGTGTCTGAAGCTTCCAGCCTCAGATCTTGTACAAACCACCATTACATTTCAGACTTCAAACCAGCTAAATCTGCTTCCATCCAGCTCGCTCAGCCACAGAACACCCATTCAACAGGCTTGTTTTATTTAGATTAGTCTTCCTCTAAAGCACAGCCATAGTTCAAACAGAGCACAGACCTGTTCGCTAGAAGACATTCACAGAATTAAATCTCAGGTTGTGTGTGTGTGATATCCATATGAGGTTGCAGTGTTTATGTTGTCCCTGCCAGCACACAAACACACTTTTAAACATGAGCAGTGTGTGACAGGTCAGTCAGAAGGAACAGATGCTACCTAACCTGTCGTGACCAAAAATATTTTCCCATTCTCATAAACACTGCAGTGGTGTTTCTCTGGAAGAACATTATGCCAAAGGAACAAAATTAATTTCTAACAAAAACGGGAACTGTGCCTGGCCAAACACGGTGAAACAATTTTCTGTCCTCTCGGTCTTATTTTAATTGTCAATTTTATGAAAGAGGCTGTCATACTCTCGTAATTTCTTTGGATTTTTAGGATAATCAGCCAAAGCATTTGCTTGTTTTTCACATTCAGAAAGGGCTGTTTGAATCTTCAGACCCCTGTAAAATGTAAAAAGCCTCAAAAACATTTCCAAAGCATTTCCTCAGAATCTGGTTACCTGTGTGTTACTGCAATTAATGCTGCATTCAACTCGTAATTACTAACATCTGCCTAGGAAACCAAAGAAAAGCCCCATCAACTTGGAATTCCTACTCAAGAACAGTCTCCAACTCATCAAATCAACATGGCCACTCACAGCATCAGCAGCAAACAAAGCAGCACTTCTTACCTTTAAATGAGTTACACTGTATATACAAGTATTTACTTTAGGCCAATCAACAGATAGTCATTCACTTGTTAAATCTATAACGCTGACTTGTTGCTACCGAAAGACAAACACGTAGGCATCCATGTTTTTCGCCCCCACTTTGAAGCTCGAAAGCAAAGGTTGAAAATTATGTAATTCTGAGTTCAGATGTCTCACTTCTGTGCTAAGTCGAAGGCAGCACGATAGCCACATAACCAAGCTGTTAATATACATACACAGAAAAGCAGCATAGACTTAATTCTATGCAACTTTAGATTGTGAGGGAAAAACAAAAACCCACCTCACATGTGCATCATATTAAGGCAGGCTTAGTACAGACAGACAGACAGAGAGAGAGAGAGAGAGAGAGAGAGAGAGAGAGAGAGAGAGAGACACACAGACAGAGAGACAGAGAGAGAGAGACCTTCACTCAAAGGTCTTTGGAAAGACAAGACAGTCAAAAATACTACTTCATTACAAAGTACTTTATTTAAACAAGGTGTTTGCAAATCAGTCTTGTATATACCTCTGAAACAAACTGGATGTATTTGACATGCATCAAATCCAATTTCAGAAGTTGGAGAAGTCATACTAACACCGAGTATGACACGGGACAGTACATACACATTATCTTTCCACATTATTATTCTTTATTTACTTCACAGAAAAGATCCGACAACCAATTTTGCAAATTTGTAAAGACATTGCAGTCAACACCAAGTAGCACAAAGACAAAACAAGTTCAGATGTAAGGGCAGATAAAAATGTGTGTGTGCTGAACGTAGACACGCCGCTTGTCTGGACTTCAGGACACAACCACAGCACCTAGTGAGATAGACGTGGAAAAACTGAGCCATCAGTGTATAGAATTGACTTCTTACTTATTTTTATTACATTATGATACGCAATATTGGTTGTTCATTATCTCATCCGTTTCAACTCACTGCCTAAAGAAGTCTTCCAGGAGATTAATTTGTGTGCATTAGCATTATTTGGATTCTGATCATTACTCAGGTTGGTAATGATCAGAATCCATGGCTGTTCATGGAAGATTTGTCTGTTTAGGTGATGTCCCTTGCACAGGATCCAGGCACATGCAGACGCCTTCTGACCCAGATTTCCAAGAGGTTGCTGTACCCCCCTGTTATGGCCACTAGAAACACCGGCAGCCTCCAGTGGGCAAAGCATAGGAGGAAAGATCAACACAGCTCTCTATATGCTTTTAACTTCTCATCCAGGATGTGGATGTTTGTTTTTTTTGGGTGCGTACTAAAAGCTTAGCTTACTTTTCACATTCAAGTTTGCTTACCTGAGTACTTTTAACGTGAGACGTGCTCCATTTTTGCAGCTCATAATTTCCCTTTCAGCTCCTGTGGAAGAGTGGACACAAGGGTTTATATACCAGGGCGATATGACCAAGCATGAGAAATAAAGGTTTGAGAAAGTTTTGTTTCTCCCGACAGGATCCGAAGCAAGGAAAAAAAAAAAATCAGCCTTTACTTCAGGTTTTTTGAGAGAATTCTTCTTCCCCCCTGTGTTAATCATTTAGGACACGAGCAGTCTTAAATGGGCAATAAAGGGGACAAACCAAAAATACAAAATAGCATCATTTCTCTAAGTAATGTTTTTGTCCTTTAAGACACTCACCTGCTGAGGTTTTGTGCTCTTTTCTAACCAGGTGCTTCAGTCTGACACTCCTCTAATCTACAAACACAATATTAACGTTTTACATTTAATGCATGGAGCAAATTTAAGAGATATTGATAACAGATTAAAGTGCAGTGTTTCCACCACCAGGATCTGAGGCAGGGAGTAAATAAGAGATTTCTTATTCCACTTGGTAATAAGCACAAGATATTAAGTGGAAAGCATTCATTATACAAATTAATATTTTTCTTCTAAACTTCATCACACTCTCCACAATCATGACAGGGACAATCCAGAACACAAAGAGACACCGATTTAATAAAGTTAGGGACCTTAATTAAATGTAATCACTAGGCCTAATAAAATTTCTAGACTAAATATCAAACTAGAAGCAGACCTTGTGTTAATACAGATCTTATCATGTGTATGCCACAGGCGGATTTACACTGAAGCACACCAACCCTGGATAAGATGTGTGCAAGCACGTGGCCTGACTCACACCGCGTGCTTACACAGCATTAACAGGACACTTAAATACTCTTAAAAACAAATCTAGCTGCATCACGTGCTCCTGGAAAGTAAACACGTGATCATTAATGTGAATGAATCTGTTTTACTGACACACTGCTTGAAAAGAAGCAGATCTCACCTCACTCTTCCAGCAGACAGACGAGAAAGACCACGTTCAGGAAGTCCCGCAGAAGAGACACGAGGAAGAAATGAATTGTGGGTCGTGCGCATGCGCGTTGTTGCCGTAGCGCCAATACAGGCTTATAGAGGATATAGGAAAAGTTCAGTGTGTCTTGTGTTTCTGTTCATATTTAATAACAACGCCTTTTGAAATTATATATTTTATAACGAGTTAAACTTACATCATGTTATATGATGATGACCCATAAATCTGGATTAATGCCACAACGAAATCCAAATTTGCGGCTCTGTAATCCTCGTCGTCCAAGTCTTTTAAATTTCTTCCAAAACCATTTCCTGGTTTGCTGCCATTGGTTACAATGCAGAACAAGAAACAGAATCCCGAGCTCCGATTGGTGAAACTGTCTGTAAGTCAAAATCAAATCCCGCCCCATTTCTCTGACATCACCGAGCGTCACTGGCGGAGTGGGCGGGGCTTGTGCTGTACGGACTTGGTTAGCTAGTTACCTGCCGCAAGCACTGATGTTTACTATAAATCCTTTCAGTTTTAACGTGATGAGCTACTTTCAAAGCTCAGAATGAATTGATGTAATTTTCTGAGACTGTTTGTACTTTAGGCTGGATGCTTATGATAGTTTTCAGTGTGGAATAAATCGTGCTGAATGTCAGTGCTCTATCATAAGGACTGCAGTTGGCCTCTTGGTCCAAGCTGCATGAGATCTGCTGCTCCTGCACTTCCGGTCATGTTTATTTCATAACGATGGCGTCAAGGAGTACAACTGGGAACTAAATGACTGTCAGAAATATCGCCTCCATCTGTAATATGGTAAGTGCACAAGCTTTAAATCCATTTCTAGTGTGCTAGCTAGCCCAGCTCTTTGCTCTGTGTGTGTGTGTGTGTGAGGATGCTCCAAGGTGGGTTTGCCTGCTCCCTGCCAGACAAGTGCACAGTCTCCATCCATAACTAGGTGCCCTCATTATACACTATACCACAGTGAACAATAATAATTAAAAATTAATTAAATAAAAAAAAACTTGTCATACATATATATTTTTAACCTTTATTTAACCAAGAAGTGCCCTGAGAATGAGATGAAATCTCTTTTTCGAGGGAGACCTGGCCAAGAAGGCACGTCGTTACAGAGTTAAAAGTCAAACACACAAAAACAAACATAAAAGATACAGACAAAAAAAATAAATCATAATATGAAACACGTAATACAAAAATCCAGCTTATGAATAGCAGTTACACTCTTCAGTTACACCATTTTTATTTTTTGTCAGAGCTTTAAACTCTCCCATTATAACAAAGTGATTAAGCTGTAATGGGTTCTGAAGATTATTCCATGACCAGGCTGCAAAATAAGCAAAAGCCTATTTCTGAACACATCCTGGGTATATGTGCTATAGAGCAACCGTCTAGAAGAGCGAGAATCATAACTGCTGCTGGTAGGAAACTCATGATTGCACAAATAAGAAGGGAGTTTTCGCCGCATAGCTTTGGAAATAAAAAATATACCAATGTTGCTGTCTCCTTGAACTTAACATATGAGTGTTTTTCCTGCTCTAACACACCAGATTCAGCTCATCTTCCTGGTCTGAAGTGGGTGTGTTAGCACAGGGAAAACACTCCAACGTGCAGGACAGCAGGTTTTCCAGGACCAGGGCTGGGATCCTGTGCACTCTACTACGTGTAAGACGATGAGGAGTCCAGATATAAGATTTGTGTCAGATCCTCCAGCAGATGCTCAGTGATTCCGGCTAGATGCTTTGATTGTTTGTACTGTAGCTCCTGGACCAGTTCCTGTGTATTGAAAGCAGAAACCCTTCAACCTGACCTGCAGTGCAAACATGAACACTGTATCCAAGCACAGCATCTTTGTACATAAACGTTGCAAATGTGCCTCTCTGTCCGCATCATCCACGCTTCTCCTTTCAGTCAGCGTGAAATCAGGCTTGGGTCAGTGTTCAGATCTTAATACTAAGGTGTGTAAGCTAAACTGAATGATAAGTCTTCGAATCCTAGACACAGTTTCATGTCCAGCATTCCTAAAGTTTCTCTGAAGAAGGAGAAGATGATGACTCTCATCCGACCCTCCTGGAGATCTGTCCTCCAAGAGAGCTTAGTTTAATCCATAATCGAATACAGCTGCTTATAATAATTACATGATTTATTGTCCATAATTTGATTAGGAGGGTAAGATCGAACTATAAACTGCAGAAGGATAGATCAGTAGTAGTATGGATGCTCACCCCCATGACATTCTCATGTCATTGCAAAAGTATTAAAAAAAAAAAAAAAGTGATATTTGATGACAAATAAACACCCAAAATTGTGTGCTCACTTGTGGCCTTTATTTCTAAATCTTTCCGATTTGTTTATGAAATGGATTTTAATATTTGGGTGGAAATTTGGGTATAGTGAATAGGATCTGTTTTATTATCTGAGCTGATGTGTGCTAGGTTTTCGTGTTTTACAAGCTGAACTGTTCCTTGGTGCTGGTTGTGTGAATACCGTCTAGCACGTGTCTGGTTTCAGGTACGGTATAAGAACGTTATATTTCACAAGGCTCTTTCCTCAGCCGTAAGTACAAGTGCATCTATGTGTGAACGTATGTATCCTCCTTGTCTGTGTACACAAGAGTGTGTGTATAGCTTAGTTCAAGCAAGACATTCTGGCTCTCTTTCGACAGAGACTGAAAGGGCAGGAATGTCTGTTTAAATGATGCAGCCGAAAGTCCAGTCGTGCCCCTTCTACAATGATGCCACTTTATTTCCACCGTCTTTGAGATTCTGCAATATCATTAGCCTTTGTATGAGTACAATGTGCCTAGTTTCAACAAAGAAAATGTACGTTCTTTAATTTCTCTGTTACACAATGCAGCACTTGTATATCGTTGAGGTGAAGGACATTTTAGGCCTCTAATGACTGAAACACAAACCCTGCTTGATTCAGGTTTCCTCAGGGGGAAGAGAAGTTGAATTGCTTTCTCAGATTATTATTGTCACATGATGCACAGTGCAGCTATTTAGCACCAGTCACCTGTCAGTCACGCCTGTTGCTGTTCCTGGACCATGACTGTGATGTCTGCCTCAGAACATGGTGGTTGTACTGAGTCAGACGGTGGATATCACTAGTGACTGGGGATATTTATCCTTCATTCTCATACCTCTATATTGCAGACAGTTTTTTTGTTTTGTTTTGATGATAGCGGTAGCGACTTATTGCTTTGTAACTTATAGTTTGCGCCAGTACAGATTGGTATTTGGTGAGATACATGATTTCCTCTATCTTTAGAGCTCCAGTCCCAGAAGAAGAGAAACAGCCCCCATAGCATGATGCTGCCATCACCATGCTTCACCTTGCGCATGGTGTTCTTTAGGTGATGAGCTGTCTTGTTTTTGTGCCAACCATCTTTTAGAATTATGCCCAAAAATTTCTACCTTGGTCTCCTCAGACCACATACCACATTTGCGACATGGTTTGGGTTGATTTAGGTGGATGCTGCCTGGATGTTTTTATTTCATGAGAAAAGGCTTCCATCTAGTCAGTCTACTCCATAGTCCAGACATGTGAAGAATACTAGAAACTGTTGTCACATGCAGGGAGTGAGCAGTATTTGCCAGATATTCCTGCAACTTCACAAAAACCTGCAGTTTTAACAGGGGTGTGTAGACTTTTTATATCCACTGCAAGTGCTTGTTTTAGGGCTTGTGACTGTGCAAGTTACGCCTGATTATTAATTGGGCACATGGCCATAGGGGCTGTACTTGTGCTAGGAACTCAGTTACTTATTTAATATCCCCAGAAGCATCGCTTCTCTGACGAGTCCTTTTAAACGTTTTGGTGGGAAACTATAGAAAAGAGCACATTATACTAAAGAAAAAGCACAATGCATCTTTTCCCATGAGATATAATGAAATTTACCAACATGTCAGTTCAGATGGGATATACAGTATATTACCTGGTGTTTGTATTGGTCATTTTATGGCGTAATACTGAGTAATTATGCACACAGTCCGTAAGAAATTACTGAAATGACAGATTCAGGCAGGACTAAAATCCCAGAGGTAATAATTGTAATTTTCCACCTCCCCATGTAAAACTAATCCAATCTGAATCGGATTTTAGAAAGATATTTTTGAGAATGACTTTTCATTACGTCTTTATAAGCTGAAAGAGAGTGTGGCTGTGAGGAAAATCACCAGTGAGGCAACTGTCTGATTATACATTACAACTAACCGTGAAACCGTGACACTGCACTCACCCTAGCACTAATGATTTTCAAATGGTTGAAAAAGACTAGCCAAGGGAATGTGGCAGCTCAGTGGCTAAAAGTCCCTGAAGTGACTGAGGGCGTTAGAGTGAACCTGTACATCATATACATAAAGAGAAATTCTTATACAGCAGTATAGATCAGATGTATAGATGGAGTAAATATTCCAACCTGTTTCATACAATGTCCCATATCACAGGTACGTTATGATTATAAGACATGATTACTTTTTAACACTTTGTTAATGAGTCCCTTGATGAAACACAACCTAAATCTTTGATACCACTTAACATAAAGTGAAACTCTGCACCCTTTGCTGCTTATTCATTGTTCTCTGTCTTCTCAACATATCCTATTAGGTGATTCTATGCATTATTAATACTGTACACGGAATACTAGGTCTTACCTCTGAGTAATATTAGGTTCCCTGCTGGACTAGTGGCTAGCATGCAGCGCTTTCTTCGCCGCAGTCCGGGTTCGAGTCCCGGTCAGGGAACCTACCCCAGCCACTGGAGGGTTGCACGAGCCAGTGCCGGTCCCAAGCCCGGAAAATGGGGAGGGTTGCGTCAGGAAGGGCATCTGGCGTAAAACTTGTGCCAGAATCAAAATATGCAGATGAGTGATCCACTGCGGCGTCCCTGTATGGGAGCAGCTGAAAGACGGGGAGAAAAATTACTGAGTAATATTCGGCATGCTTTCACCGAGTTACTGGAATTGTTCTGCTACATGATTACCTGGTTCCCACTGCACTGAAGAGACCATGCTTATTATATGAAACAATAAACCTCTGACAAGCTATGTGATGGATTTGACATTAAAAATAGTGAACATCAAGGGAGCTGAAATTAAACGTTAATCAATGATGCTATTCGGTATTGTTTTTTACTTTTTTGTGCAAATATAGTTACAATGCACAGGAATTTTTTTTATTTTTTTGTTACATGAAATCTGCTTGTCCCTGGTGCCAGGGATAGTGATTTATTGAGTTATTGGGTCAGGGGATAAAAACTCTATAATATGATGTTCCTGAGCTGCTGAGAGTCGCCTTGACAATCCTGTGATAGTAATTCACAGTCAGAGCAGTGTCAGGGGTGTTGGGTTGGAAATTTGTACACATATATCATACGCCAGCTCCGATACATTAAATGCTATTTTGTCTCTGCTTCTACCATGAAAAAAGTAGGACTACACAATGACGGGTGTCCAGTCAGAGAAGTGAGAGAGCGGGAGAGTACAGTATAATCAGTAAGAGAAAAACTGATTCAGGCATGATGGAGATTTAGCTTGCTTTCTTGCTGAACAGATAAGACATTTATTTATTCCCTACTCTGCTGTGAAGCTAGTGAATGCTAGTAATCTGATTTATCCTGACTGTGGGATTTGTGTGGTTAGGCAGCTGCAATGTTCTGTATAATACAGTGTATATAAACAAGTCTATAAACCCCTGTTAAAATTGCAGGTTTTTGTGAAAATGAAACTGTTGTAAATCATGTCAGATCTTTTTCCACCTTTTAATGTGATACAGCAACCAACACTATTCAAGTGAAAAGCAAATAGTTTTAGTGGGAATAAATAAAGAAAGAGAATAAAACTCGGCCTTTATAAAACAATAACCTAGCTGCATAAGTGTGCACACCCCTTAACTCGTTAAATCGCTGATCTTGATTTTATTTTTACGTTAAATTTTAACAATTTTAACAGGGGTGTGTAGACTTTTTTTTATCTGCTGTATGTGCTGTTTGTGATACCACAGAATGAGCACATTTACATCGTGGAAGATGCAGAGACATTAATATAAGGGCACTGCTGCTGAATCAAGCACAGTAAGAGTGCTACACTAATAGACAAGATCTTGTTGGAAGTAAAAGGTTTTGACAGTTATGTCAGTTTGCGCAGTAAAGCTTTTTTTTTTTTTTTTTTTTTTTAAGTTTTCATGACAGTAATCTGGCAACAGATCATTTATATCCTCATAGTCACATATATTTGGACTTGATCCCAAGCCATAGTAAAAAGTATGTCAATACAGCTTTCATGGCATTTCTGTTTAGGCAGCCTACTCAGTGTGCTCGTATGCTGTCTGGACCGTAGCTCTGAATTCTCCTTGAATGTGTATTACTTGGCACTCACAGCCAAGAGTTTAATCCACACAAAATGTTCTTTCGTGAGTATCTTGTGGTAGCATTGTTCCACCAGAGTTTCACACTCGAAGCAAATGTTTTGCTCTTTGCTACATGTGGCATGAGCATTAATATATATACACTCTAGTGTTTCTGGCTCACCACTTGTGTGGATATGTACGGAAAATGTCATTTTGCCGCACCATCTCTGATATAAGAAATTTTTAGTGCTAAATGCAGGTTGGTAAGATGGCAGGTAAGAGGGGTAGTGATCCTGTGAAGGTTGTATTTCACCAGTCATTGAGATTCAGTATGGAAAGCGTCAACCCCGTAGTTCCTGCTTTACAGAAAAGTACAGACCCAGGATCTAAAATGGACCCTGGTTCCTCTGGTGGAAAAGCACCTAAGGTTTTTGGGTTCCTGAAAATGATTCCAAATATTCTTTAGTGATTTAGAGATAGACCTGCTAATACTGCTAGTATGTTCAGTGTCTCATGATTGGCTTTGAAAGACCACTGAAACCTGCAAATCCCGTCCAACTTTAAGTAACCACTTATGCTAGTCAGAGAGGAAGTGGATCCTGGGAATACTGGGATTGATGCAGGAATACACCATGGACGAGACGGCAGTTGATCACCGGGCACTATGTACATATATTCATTCACTGATTCACGTCTAGGGACAATTTTAGCATAGCCAATCCACCTACCAGAACCCTGGTGCTCTGAGGCAGCAGAACTACTAAACTACTCGTTAGTGACTGTGAAGACCATAGCACATGATTTACTAGTCATCAAACCATCCAGTTGGCCCTTATGCCCTGTAGATAAGGAAGTTGTCATCCTGGAAGAGAGGACTCCCATCAGGATAGATGGTGAAGGTGATCCACCATGATAAATTTGTATCAGTCTGCACCGATCCTTCACTCTAAGGGGAAAAGTGGAGCCAAACCAACAAAGTGTCAGAGCATAACAGACCCACTGTTTTTCCTTGAATTTGTCATCCCTCTTCAGTTGTGAACTTATGACAAGAACCGTTGGTTTTGGTGGTGATTAATGCTAACAGACTTGCAGTGTGTTCTGTAAGGACAGTAGAAAGTGGCAGTAAAATGTGATGTCATGTCGGAAAGAATTTTTTGGGGGGAACTTTTCTAGATATTTAATAATTTAACAAACACAGTAAGTCATCAAAGGAAAAACCACAAGATGTTACTCTTGGCTTTGTCCAAGATTGCACCTCACCTTGTGAAGCATGTCCTCCTGATCACGTCTCACCAAGAGACGTGAAGTCTAGCCAGAACTCAGGGTTGACACAGACGAATTCCAGATGGAGTCCAGATAGAAATCCATGTAGAAGTCTGGAGGCACAACTAAAGAGCCCAGAAGGTAACACCCTGCTATTCCATTGGAGTTCTGGTTCTCCTCCAGAGGACAGGTCTGCGGACTGTAACTTCCTTTTCTGTCTCCTTGATCAGATGATATATGCTGTAGCTTGTTCTCTGTTGAAAAGGGTTCCTTGTGTCCTGTATAGCAGTCAGGCCTACAAAACGTTCACTCAGAACTGTGTATGTCACCTTCAGGACTGGATGAGTGCTACCCCACTGGCTTGGGCAGTAAATAAGGCTTGAGCATGTCGCTGTCCCAAGGACCTTTTTTCAGAACCAAGGTAGCCCACATCAAGATGAAGACACAGGCCAGTTCTCAAAAGGAACACACTAAAACTCAGCAGTTTAAAACGGCTCTGGTAACAACTGCACCACTGGAAGAGAACCTGTCATGAGGAGAATTCTGAGAGCCAATTGGCCGTGCTCTCTCGGTAGGTGTGACGACATTACTCTCTTGTGTATGCGGATAGCGTTTTCCTCGGAGTGTTCAGCTACAGTGTGATGCAGTTCGAAAAGTTGCCTCAGAGGAATCACATGTTATGTCACCAAATTGAAAGCTAAAAATTAAAAACAATTGTCGAATAAGTTCCTAAACATTTTAACATTTAGGAATTTAACATTTCCTAAACAAGGGTATGAAATTTGTTCAACTTTTTTTCTATTGCACTTTTTCTCTTAAGAGTTTTTTTTTTTTTTTTTTTGGTGTTTTCTGATGAAAGAATAAGTTTTTAGATTGGCAGGAGCATGGAAGCTATGAACTACGGATAGTTTTCTACTCTTGGAGCACACTGTACCCATTAAAACTCTGATGAGAGTTGCCAACTACAAATACTTTTGTTGTATAGTCACAAGTGTCTGAGCCAGTTTCCTCAGAAGGCTTAACCATTATCAACTGGCAGTCGTTAAATACGTGACCTGAGATCAGGATGTTTGTATGGCATGCTTACGTATAAGATAGAGGAGGTAAAAATGTGACCAGGGCTTTGCAAGCTTGGCAGAATCCAAACACTTGGATATTTTTATCGATTGCTGAGGCTAATGGAGTGATTTCTTAGGCAGGCTTTGTGTAAAAGAGGCTGTTTTTTGCTCTTGTTTCTTTAAGACAACGTTAAGCCCAAATGGTTCAGACTGAGAACAAAACGTGCTCGTTGTCACATTGGCATATGCACGGGCGCGTGTTTTTAGTGGCCTGGCTTTACTTGTCCTCATCTAGTCATCTAATCTCTGTTCAGTGCAAGCTTCGATTGATTTATTTTTTTTGCAAGACCGTGTGTGTTGTTGCTATAATAAAATTATGGCTAAATGTTTTACTTGTGATTGAAATGCTGATTATTTGATGATTCATCTCTTTCTCTCTGCTCCTTTTCCCTCTTCAGGGCACCAATGCCTCTGCTCTGGAGAAAGACATTGGTCCAGAGCAGTTCCCCATTAATGAACACTACTTTGGATTGGTCAATGTGAGTATCACTGAGTCCTAAATCTTTCTGATTAAGTCACATATTTGTACATGAGCCAAAGCAATTAAAGGAGTTTTGTAGACCATGTCCTTGTTTGGTCCAATAAGGCAAAACATTGCATGCGAAAGCACTGCATGGAAAAAAGATCTTATTTCTCCATGTGTACCATGTTGTACTGCTCATTCATTCCAAGCCCATGTACCACCAAAAAAAAAAAAAAAAAAAAAAAACCCTCTCAACAAAACATCCAAAATCATACCGGATACAGTGTTTCACTGTCAAAACAACTGTGCTGTATTGTTTGCAAATGTATCAGGCTTTATTCACAATTTGTAAGAATTAAACTGGATAATCTTTTTATTGTATTCATTCCCTGCGGGCTGAGCTGCACTACAAAACAACATTCACAGTGTTTAAGGAGGTGTTTTATGAATGACTAAAAGAAACGAGGATGGTAACATGTTGTTCTTGGTCAGGTTGACACTGGAGCTTTTCACTGGATGAAGCTCAATCAAAGCCTCATTGCAGCATCAATTAAGCAATTACATATTTAGCAAACACTACAGGGTGCTTTGCCCCACTCCAGTGAGAAGTAGGTCAGCATTTACAATAAACAGGAGCAGATTTTACAAACATGTAAAAGTAGCATTTTAAAAAGTGTTTTTGAAGATCTTCAATGGAACTGAGGATTTGCCTTCTGCCTAATTTTAATGTTTGAATACCCATCAGAGTTAATGAACAGATAGCTGGCTTGCTCATTAGGGATTAAATTCACATATTTACAGTATATTTTTTGTGAATCCATTTATTTCTGTAAAGCTGCTTTGTGACAATGTCCATTGTTAAAAGCGCTATACAAATAAAATTGAATTGAATTGAATATTCGGTTAATCGCTAAGAAGAGATGAAAAATCAAATGTCACAGATCTTCTGACCAGTCGGATTCAAGAATTCATGGATTCAATAACAGCATTGTAGTATACAATTGGAAAACAAACATTCATTGGCAATGTTTATAGTAATCTTACAGTCAGTATTAGGGCTGGGCGATATGGACAAAATCTTATATACAATGATTTCACTTGAAATGGTATATATCACGATATATGATGCTTTCTCTAAAATTGATGAAAAAATTATCTATACAAAATAACCATGCATTTATGCCTGCTTTTCGATAATTGAAAAAGGCACTAGTGAAAGGCACTTTTTCTTTTCTCCTTTTATATAGAAGTGACATTGAAGAGAACTATAAGAAATGAGAACACGAAAAGCTGATGAGCTGATGCCTGTTCTGTGTCGGAGTGTTGCGGGGAGTTTCGCTCTGTGTCACACACCTCCACGCTTGTTTTTGTTTTTGTTACAGCGCACCACTAGTAGCTCCTAGCGCCAACCTTAGTGACGTAAATGTAGACGATATAGGAAAATATCTAACAATAGCCATTTTTCTGTCGCACAACCCAAGTTGGTACAGATATTTCCACGTTAAATTTACGAAAAAACCACGGACGCCTCCTTGTACATCTATTGTTAGCAAAAGCTAACTGTGTTAAAATGGGAAGTAGTCAGTGTTATAGATTCAACAAGTGAATATATCTGCATGTTGTTTGATCTAAAGTAAATACTTGTATATACAGTATAATACACGGTTACATGACTGTTATAATGGTTAAAAAGAGCTCTTCAGTAGCTTTCAAACAACATCAAAGACTCCGGAAATCAGGCAATTTAGCCGTCTTTGGAGCTCTGTTTCTGCTGCTGAGCTCATTATGTTTTAGTTGATCATTTTCCCTAGTTCAGACACTTTGTTTATTCAATAAAAGATTTTGGGGTACTTTATAATTTTATTTATTTATTTTTAAGATATGTTTTGAACCTGTAGTACATTTCATTTGCAATATTAAACCTCTGTTCGTAGCAATTTTTTATTTATTTAGTTTTATGCAGACAAAAATGCACACTGTGTTTTGTGTTGTTTATTGTACAGAAATAAAAAAGGAGTCTTTTCAGTCATAATTTTTCTTCATTTAAATTTTGTTCAAAATATTCTGAGAATCAAATTGAAATCATGAAGCTAGTATCATACATCGAATCAAATCATGACCAAAGTGTTTCATTACACCCATAATAATGACTAGTTTAAGACATTTTCTGTATTCCATTCTCCGTTTATTTTCTCTTTTTGTTTGTTTGTCCAAATTTCTGGAATGCATTAAAACGAAAGTCATTTGCAGCCCAAAATATGGCAAGTTTGGTTTACTTCCTGTATTTGGGTCGATTCAGGATCGAATTGCTTTCTCATCGAGTTCAGTTGCACTGCTCGTTTTTGGTCCGCTGTGTTCACACCTGCACAAACGAACTACACCGATAAGGGATACGCACCAGGGTTCAATTCAAATAGACTAAAATCTGCATAAGAGAAAGCACCCTTAGAAATTGCAAACCGCTTCTACAGCAGATTTGAAAGTTGACAATGTTGGGTTGATAAGTTCAGCAGTCATGGATTATGTCTAGTTTTACTCTAGAGAAAGACATTTGCTGTAGTTGGTTTATCTAAAGAAAACAATGGTGTACTAAAATTTAATGTGCATTTTATGAACATAATCACCATTTTTTTGCCACTTGTGTTATTACACATGCATTTGTTTGCAAGAGAACAGTAGAATTTCACCAGCTCTCAGAAACCCCATCCATTCTCTGAAACCAAGCCAACAGTGACTACTGTTCCACATTGCATTGTTTGTAAATTAGGGCAGGTCATGATTTCTTCTGGAATAGAAAGTCTTGTCCTTATTTAATAATAACAGATGTTGGGGTATTGATCCAAGTTTGTCCCTTACAAGAATGCCAAAATGTACTGGTTTGACCCCTCGTTTTGAAGCAGAAGATTATGTCCGACTCTCTTCCTGCCTCTTTGTTCCCTTAGCTGTGATTGCATTACAGATTTAGTTCTTTTCACTGAAAGAGCAAAGATGATCTAAAAATACGGCATGTATTTCTCTCTCTCTCTCTCTCTCTCTCTCTCCTTTTGCAGTTTGGGAACACGTGCTACTGTAACTCGGTGCTGCAGGCGCTGTATTTCTGCAGGCCATTCAGGGAGAGCGTGCTGGCCTACAAGGCACAACAGAAGAAGAAGGAGAACCTGCTGACCTGCCTGGCTGACCTTTTCCACAGCATTGCCACCCAGAAAAAGAAGGTGGGAGTCATCCCGCCTAAGAAGTTCATCTCTCGCCTGAGAAAAGAAAATGGTGAGGAAGCCAACGTATCTGTCACAGACACTGAAATTTGAGATGCACTCTCATACCTCCTCAAATGTTTTTAAAATGGTTACAAATTGAGTGCCGGTAAGCTGAACAAGAATACTCAGCCAGTGGATATAAAGACTCTGCACACCCCTGTTCAAACTGCAGGTTTTTGTAACGTTAAAAAAAAAGTAAAACCAAGATAAACCGTATCAGATCTTTTTCCACCTTTAACATGGTATAGCAATGAACAGAATTCAAGTTAAAAAAAAAAGTAGAAACATTTTAGGGGGAAAAGAACTTAATTTTAAAAGTAACCTGGTTGTGTAAGTGTGTACATGCTTTTATACTGAGGCATGTGACTCAGCTCAGAAATAACCATCACATTCAAACACATGTTCAGTAGTAATTATCATAAACCTGTCATCACTGAAGTAACTGTGATTAACCCCGAATAAAGATCACTGTTTCTGAAGTTTTTTCTTGACACTTGCATGTAGCATGTACGGGATCTCATCGTTGAAAGGTATCTATTAGAAGAGGGGTACAAAAAATTTCTAAGATATTAGATGTACCATTATCAACAAATAGAGAAAATGGAGCTTCACAGTGATATTCCCAAGAACAGGACATCCCTCCAAAGACAGAATGACAAGAAGAAAAGTGATCAAGGAGGATACCAAGAGACTTACAGCAACATTAAAGGAGCTGCAGGAATATCTGGCAAGTACTGCTCACTCCCTGCATGTGACAACAGTCTCTCATATTCTTCACATGTCTGGGCTATGGGGTAGGGTGGCTAGACAGAAGCTCTAACCCATGAAGAAAAAAAAAAAAAACACACACACACACACAAACATCCAACCCCAAGCCATGTGGAAAGATGTGTTATGGTCTTATGAGACCAAGGTAGAAATTTTGTGGGCATAATTCTAAAAGATATACAGTACTGTGCAAAAGTCCTAAACCCACTATAACTAATTTTGTTGTAGATGTTTATTTTATGACTTCTGCCTTATTGAGTCAGTACAAAAACATTTTAGATTTCCAAACAATACTTTTCTAACAACTAAATTAATGTTGCAAAAAAATGTTTGCATGTCAATAAAGAAAGTAGCATATTACATAACAGACCATTCTTCAGGCAAAAACATAATGAAGGCTGCTGAGTTTCGGTGCAATAAACAGAAGCAAGTGTGACAGCAGAAGTCTCCAGAAGAGCTGTGGAAGATTCTCCAAGATGCTCAGAAAAGCTCATTTCCTTATAAAACTGCACAAATTGTATCTGAGAATGCTAATTAAAACAAAAAAAAAAGGCAAATGTTTGTAACACCAGATATTGACTTTGTTTAGTTTCTTTCTGATTACAGCACTATATACTATTTTGTAATGTAGAAATGTTTAATTTCATGAGTTCTTTGCATGTGCCTAAGGCTTTTGCACAGTACTGTATTTGATACAAAAACAAGACAGCTCATCACCTAAAGAACACCATACCCATGGCGAAGCACGGTGGTGGCAGCATCATGCTATTGGACTGTTTCTCTTCAGCTGGGACTGGGGCTCTAGTCAAGATAGAGGGAATCATGGATAGCTCCAAATATCAATCTGTTTTGGCACAAAACCTGCAGGCGTCTGTTAGACAGCTGAAGAAAAATTTCACCTTCCAGCACGATAAAAACCCAAAGCACAAATCCAAGTCAGCAGAGGGATGGTTTCAGAAGAAGATCAACTTTTAGGAATGGCCCAGCCTGAGCCCTGATCTAAATCCTATTGAAAACCTGCAGAATGATTGAAAAAGGACTGCACACAGGAGATGCCTTCACAATTTGACAGATCTGGAGCATTTTTGGAAAAAAAAAAAATGGAATAACCTTTATAGGTTTTTCTTTTTCCAAACATTTCTGTCTGTTTTTCACTTGAATTTTGTTGTTGCCGTATTACATTAAAGGTGGAACAAGATCTGACATGATTTGTTTCTTTTGTTTTTTTTGTTTTACATCACAAAACCCTGCAATTTTAACATGGGTGTGTAGACTTTTTTAATATTCACTGTATATAATGATTTTGTCCCTGTTTGTACCATCAATAGTTGTTCATTTTTCTGAGAGGTTTGATATCTACAACATATGGGATTAATTGAAGGGAATCTCTTTTATCAAGAAGGTGAATGTCCATGCGTATGCCAGCGTCAACAGAACTTTGGCGTTCTCTCAGAGTTGGCCTGCTGTAATTACAACACAGCTCACTGAGACACCTGAGACAGCGGGACAGTGAATAAACAGCTAAGGTGTTTATTCTGGTTCCCCACAGCATTTGTGTTTACACTGGGCAATGCCATCTTGGCATTATGAGTAACGTTTCCATCTGGACATGTTGCATTTACAAGCGTGGCGCATACAAAGACGCAGCAGGACGGCTATGAAATGCGCGTCTTGTGGAGTTGGTGTAAGTTGAAACATTCAGTGAGACGGACAAATGAAAACGCTTTCAATGTAAAGTGCACATTTGGAGCTAATAGTAGGGTTATCTTATAGAAGGTTACAATTACACAAGGGCCAGCTCTAGCAGACAGAAGTGCATGTGGAAGCCAAGGCTGTAATTTCCCTATTGCCACATGATTCAATTATACACAGTGCAAACGTAATCACAGGTTAACACTCTTACTCCACGATCCATGATGCTGGTGTGAGCCCAGATCCTAGCACTAGTGAAAATCATTTTTTGTCAAATCACAGTTTGAACAATATGGACAGATATTATACTGAGTGATGTATATTAGTGATTAGTGATAATAGTGATGTGATTATACTAAGTAAAATGTATCTCCATGCATTGTTTTGTGTAGAAAAATGATGTGTAAAGACGTAAGAAAAGAGCCAGGATGGTTTTAACGGTATGTCTGTAGATGTCCTAGTAATGAATTTGCACCTGACCTTTGCATACAAACAGTAAGCCTTTGTGTAATATGGTGTATCTGTGGAATGTGGAACAGGTGGTGTGTGTGTGTGTGTGTGAGGGGTATGAAAAGATACTTGTTCTGCTCCTTCTCTGGATCTCTCTCAGTAAATGAATAATACTGGCCTCTGTCAGAGAAGAATCAGTCAGATGACTACACACACACACACACATACACACACATACAGGGTGATTCCAGTTTTAACACTGATGACTCTACAATGCTGTAGTGGAAATACTGTAACATTATAACACAAGGTGTTTTGGTTACTAATTATGACCTTTTTGTCTTTACGCCAAAGATTATAACAACTGTACGGTAAAGAAAAAATAAGTGTTAACACGTTTTTGAATCACCCTGTACTTGCAGAGCTTGCATGTACATGCACATAATATAATACATACACATAATATAATAACGTATGTTATGTGGATAACCATTTTCAAGTTGTTAAAACGTGTGTCGCTGCACTGCTCTCTGTCTCTCCCTACAGACCTGTTTGATAACTACATGCAGCAGGATGCTCATGAGTTCCTCAACTACCTGCTGAACACGGTGGCAGACATCCTGCAGGAGGAGAAGAAACAGGAGAAACAAAACGGCCGGCTGAAGAACAACGGAAGCACCGTCACTGCCGAAACTGAGACAGAGAACAAGACCGAGTCCACCTGGGTGCACGACATCTTCCAGGGTACGCTGACCAATGAGACGCGCTGCCTCAACTGCGAGACGGTGAGAGCTTCATCTTTATCGTTGTATTGTTTCTGGCATCTGAGAGCATCATGGAAAGTTGGAACTCAGTCTGGCAATATATTTATTTTACCTTAGTCACTGAAAGGATGCCTAAAAATAAGCACTCGTTTTTTTTTTTCTCCTTTGTCTTCAGCTTTAGCCTTTCCTATCCTCACGTTCACGTTCTGAGATGCAGCGCAGGGACACGCAGTCATTTCCCTGTGTGTTAAATAAGCTTGACTGTTTAAGACTTTGAATTTCTGGAACTGTAGTGGAACTGTAAAAGAATATATACAATAACGTGTCAGATTTCCATCTTTGGTATTTTTGTTCAGAATTGACCGGGGCCCTTAAAACTGTTTATACACCATTTTTTTAAATATTTACTATCACCTGTTTTGTTGCATTACAGCTTTTAAAGCATTTCTAGTTATTATCAGAAGATTTACATTCCTTTTTGGAATTTTAAACACGTTAACCTCACTTACATGAAATCATACCACTCGTTTTTGGGTAAAATTTGCAGAATTTGTGTTCTGTTTGTAGACCAGAGACCAGAGACAAGACTGCTAGACCGCAGTGTCAATGTTTAGCCAAGATACTTTTTTTACATTACAAAATTAATCACGTTAAAAACTTAAAAATATCATTAAAAACAGTGCCAAACAGTGCCCTGAACAACAAAACCTCACTTCCTTTGCAAACTGCACAGATTCAATCACACTATGGGGCAAAATGAACAGTGCTACAGAGTAAAAAAAATAAATAAATAAAATAAAATCAACTCTTTCATTTCCAGACTTAAGCAGTTCAGTCAGTCCCGTTTGTGTGTGTAAGGTGTAGTCACAATGACATGTGCCAGACGTATTCGCTGCATTTCTTGCACATGTTGCTGGTTTTTACATCCCTTGGGGTGCAAAGCAGAGGTCAGAATTATAACCAGGATTGCCAGGTCTCAGAAACTTCACAAAAAAAAAAAAAAAAAAAAAAACTGAAACAAACCCCAAAAAATTCCAGCTTTGGAAATGTGAGAGATGTGAGAGATATAGAGAGAAAAGTTTTATTTTGCATTGTCTTATTGTCTGGCCCATTCATTTTCTATGGCTGGAACGCCATGGATTAAGAATAATTTGAACACGCTGCTGAAAAGTCAACTAAACCAGATATTAGGTTTACGTGTTCAGATGCATAGTCTGGACAAAGTCATGAAGCTTTATGCCAGTCAGATGAGAGAAAAGCACAGTTATGACAGAAGATATTAGAAAATCAGCTAAATTTGACTGGAACAGTACAGGAAATATAGTAGCGTAACAACCAGTTTTTGAGTGGCACTTCATTTGCACTTTGCGCTTCAGCTCAGAAAATTATGCTGCATTCGACTTACCTCAGAGCTCAGAATCATATCATTTTTGACCTACATGCATTCGAGCTACAAAATGAGGGGAAAAAAACAGTGAAATGTATAGCCAGTGTTATTGATTTAACAAGCGGACATGTCTGTATGTTGATCGATCTAAACCAAATAATTGTACATACAGTATAACTCATTTAAAGGTAAGAAGTGCTCCTGTGTTTATTGTTGATGCTGTGAGCGGCCATGTTGATTTGACGTCACTTGCTGAACTCGGCATCGAGGAGGTTGTGCAGAGTTTCCGAGCTGAGGGGACTTTTGTTTTGTTTTGTTTTTTTTGTTTGTTTGTTTGTTTGTTTGTTTTTGTACTCGGAGGTTGAAAGTTACAACCTTTAGTCGAATGCCGTACAGGACTGATATTAATAAAGTGAGCTGATGCTAATAAATTTGACAATATAATAAGGAATTGGAGCTCTAGAATAGATTTACCTGAATGGAATACACACACACACACACACGCCAGAATGATCTGTTTTTGCCAATTACAGGTAAGCAGTAAAGATGAAGACTTCCTGGATTTGTCTGTGGATGTCGAGCAAAACACTTCAATAACACATTGTCTCAGGTATTTACCTCAACCGGGAACACGCAAGCGAGAGCTACACTGTCTCTGAGGTTTCAATGAGGAGATATTTCTCTGTTGGAGTGGTTCTGATTTGACGTGCCTGTGTGTACAGGGACTTCAGTAACACGGAGACGCTGTGCAGTGAGTATAAGTACTACTGTGAAACCTGCTGCAGCAAGCAAGAGGCCCAGAAACGGTCAGTGGGTTTATCCTGCATTTTTTGCGCTGCACTTACTTACGCTGATTTCATTTGCATCTAGGAATGGTTGATTCTTTGATCACATGCATGAACATGTGATGATGCCACTAAGGCAAAAGTGTGATTGTGTCTTTATAATATATAAAGTTAGGTAGCAAAGGATATTGGGATAGTGTTAGCTTTTGCTTTTGTGCAGTGTGCAGGAATTGGCAACAACAGAATTAGAAGAAAACGGGGTATTGCTTGATTTTTTTAGAAAAATTACATCAGGAAACATTTTTGTTTATCCTAAGTGTGTGTGTGGTGTCTCCAGCATGCGAGTGAAGAAGTTGCCCATGATCTTGGCCCTGCACCTGAAACGCTTTAAGTACATGGAGCAGTTGCAGCGCTACACAAAGCTGAGCTACCGTGTGGTCTTTCCTCTCGAGCTGCGCCTCTTCAACACGTCCGCCGACGCCGTCAACCTCGACCGCATGTATGACCTTGTGGCTGTGGTGGTACACTGTGGCAGGTACGAGAGTGCAGTAACACACAATGGTTACACAAACTCTTAACAAACATCAGAACCCCCTGAAACACCAACGTCTTATGTTGTTGTTGATGTTCTTCCTTTATACCACAGCGTGGTTGAATTCTCAAATTTGATTGGTCAGAGGGTGTGCATTATCTTTGTATAACAGCACGGCTCGGACAGTAGTTCCAGCTATAACATGAACAAAAGGTTGACATTAATGCCCTCATTCTAATACATTATTGTTTCTATAGTAGCAGCTCACACACGTAAAGGGACTTTACGGTGGATGCTCCATATAACCTATACACAGATTAAACAACGTGTTGTTTAAGTAAAGCATATAATTATTGATGTGTTGATGTTTTTTTTGTTAGGAGACATTTATGTAACATTTATGGAAGGAGTCGAGAGAGTAAGAGTTGTTCATGGAACAACTGTTTATCGTGGCTATAACGTAACTGATAACAGGAACTAACTTGTCTCTCAGGCGTTCGACAGCATTTAACTAAAACGTAAAATGCACAACCTGTCATTCATTAATAAATTAAACATTGTAATCATTGGCAAATTGCTGTGGTATGAGTGGAATAACACACTTCAGACCACGCCTTTATACAGAAATGATACATTTTGGGGTGGTACACTTCGTAACGTGCTGCATCATACCCCCCCAGGTCCATATTATTTTCATATAAACTCATGGTGTGTTATTCCTTATATTACATACCAGTTTTGGTCTAGAAAGGCTTTTAGATATACTGCCTATACTAATACTGTTGCCTTACAGTATACACACGTCACCTTCTTGTGCATTGTCTTGTGACAGTGGGCCAAACAGAGGACACTACATAACGATAGTGAAGAGTCATGGCTTCTGGCTGCTGTTTGATGATGACATCGTGGAGGTGTGTTTATGCATTTGTTTATTACATTTGGAGGAACTTTGCCAAATAGATATGTTTGTAATTGACTCTTTCTTCCTTTCTCCCACACAGAAAATTGATGCACAGGCAATAGAGGAGTTCTATGGTTTGACTTCTGACATCTCTAAGAACTCTGAGTCGGGATACATCCTTTTTTATCAGTCCAGAGAGTGACAGGATCAGACGAAGAATGAAGAGCAAAAAAGAGCAAAGGTTGGAAATTGGGGAACAAAACAAACGGAAGAAATGTAGTTCAATCAGTAACACCAAGCAGTCCACAGCCCACTCTCACACACTCACACTCAGGAGTAATTTCTGAAAGCTGTGCCAATAGCACCCTGACCTCATTTTTGCCAATACTACATTTCCCAGAATCCCCTCCTCTACATCATCACTGCACTCTGGGGGGGGGGACTGTGTGTTGGGGGGGGGGGGTGCATCAAAACTGACCCTCAGTCAGTCACCTGCATATGGAAGGCACTTTATGAACAAAAAGCATCAAAATACATAGTGACAAACACTACAAAAACAGCAAAAGAACAACATATTGAATGACATCACTCTTGTCAGGACCTTGAAAGGAAGGAATCGAATCACTATAATATCAACATCTAGCCATCAGGAACTTTGGGAATCGCCCACTCCCAAATCTGAGTCCTCATTCAGTGAGAGGCCTTCACTTTTTGCAACGTTTTAGGGTTCTTCTCTTCTCAGTGTGGTTTCCCTGGCACAGATGTGTGTATGAACAGGATATTTTAATTTATACATTTGTGTATTATATGTGTATGTTCAGTCCTCCAGATCTGATTTCTCACAAAGAATTTTCCAGTGAATTATCGAAATGAAGCCAACAATGAATGAATATTTGTTACCTCTTATCCTATTGGACAGTTAAGCCAAAAGTCCTAAGTTATCTGGCTAACTAAGAAATCATGAGCTTTTTATTTTTACCAAAGCAAAGGATCTTTTTATTTCCCCTCAGTTTGCTATAGGGGTTTAGTTACCATCCGTGCATTCGCTGCATCGTGGAGCATTATAGGAATAAGAGTAATTAATGATGAGTGTTTCAGATACAGTGTCTGGTGAGTGCATTTGTCTGGACCAGGACAAAGGTAAAGGTTTTAAGTATGTTCAGCTATATTTAAGACGATTGTCTAGTCCAGTCTGATTATTTTCCCTTAAGCCCTAATTGACACCTCCCAGAGAGAAAATGGGCCATTGCTGCTATACTCTCTATCTAAATCTGCATGATAGTCACCAGGCCATGGATCTCTCAGGTCATCAGCGTCCTTCCTGCCTTACATCAGCAGTAGACTATGACAGGCAGAAAGACCTTTATCCGTTGAAAGCTACGTTTAAACTCACAATGATCCTCCTATGGAGCCAGGATTCAAGGCTACAGCTCTGTTATTGCCTCATCCTTTCTGTACGTAACACAGCTGTTATCCAACCGCCTTTGTGCTCCGTGTTTCAGAGGAAACTAGTTCAATTCAGATTTGAATTACGCATAGAAGTCTGCTTACAGGTTAAAGATGTAGTAAATGTAGAAAAATATATATATGCTGATGCTTATAGTATCTGGAGCACTGACCACCTTTTCCCTGCATTCATATTCACGTTTCCCTTTTATACAGAGGAAAGTCAGTTTAAAGCTCCTACTTTGAGCTACTGTGACCCCAGATCTCTGCATAGGTCCAGTGGTTTCACTGTCTTGGGTCAGTTGAAGCAGCTGTACTAATTTCAACAAAATCCTGCAGGCATTTGTCCGGAGTGCAATGCAGCTTCCACTCTGCCAGCTCGCACACTTCTCAAATATTTCACTGATATGAAATGACAGTCTTATGTTTTCTTAATATAATAATATTAATAATAATAATAATAATGTCTGTATTTGGTACTTTTTAAGGCTTATACTGAGATCAGTTCTGTTTCTCTGCAATGATTAACACTAAGGGAACGGTTTCAGAAGCTGATCCTAGTTCAGCATTAACACTCTTGACTACATCAAGATCTTGTAATGAGTTAAATTCCACATACTCATGATGGCTGCTATGGACCCTCAAGTAGAAACGCACAATTTATCTAATTAGAAAATATGAAGGGCATTTTTAAAAGGAATTTTCTGATGTGTACTCGTGAGGAGAATCTATGGCTTTAGAGAGAAAACAATTGAAGGCCTAGTTGATTGAGAGAAATATTTTGCATGACAAGCTTATCTCTGACTGAATTTGACTTTGTTTATAATGACGTGAGCTCAACAAGGTAGAATTATAGGGAAAAGATTAACATTCCTTTCCATGCTCATATGCTTTTTTGTTAAACCATGGACAATAATGTCAGACTTGTGGTATAATTAATAATTCCTGATTTGCACCTTGATTTGTCTGTGTGTGTTTTCATGTTTAGTTTCTGACCTCATACAGTTTTCTCACTCTACTAGTTACAGATTTAATAAGTACCATTGAAATCTGATGGATTATTAATAAGGTAAAGGATGTTGTATGGGAATTGAGGACTTACAGCAGTCTGGGAGCTCTGAATATCTGGAGCTTCATTTATTAAAAAACAAAATTCAAATCAAAATTTCATGAATTTGATCTTGCATTAAAACCAACATACAAGTTCATTTTAAAAAATTTCATACTGAAATATGCTCATAAAATGAACATTTTCTGCTGATACACTGGTTGACGGCACACTCCCTGTACTGGCTGATGGCCAAAAGTTTGTGGACACCTGAACATCGCACCCAGATATGGTTCTTCCCCAGACTTTTACCACAAAGTTGGAAGCACACAATTGTATAAAATGTCTCTGTATGCTGTAGCTTTACAATTTCACTACACTGGAACTAAGAGGCCCAAACCTGTTCCAGCATGATGATGCCCCTGTGCACAAAGCGAGCTCCATGAAGACATGG
>CM075021.1:2571052-2585043 GCA_037576675.1 Pangasius sanitwongsei | reverse complement strand
ATCCCCACAGCCACGCTCCAAAATCTAATGGAAAGCCTTCCCAGAAGAGTGGAGCTTATTATAACAGCAAAGGGGGATTAAATCTGGAATGAGATGTTCAACAAGCACATGTGTGTGATGGTCAGGTGTCTACAGTCCATGCCCTGCCAGTGATTGCTGAAGGTGGTCCCCCTCAAAGCGTCCTGCATAGGGCTCATTACTTCAGTATGGACCACAGAAATAGTATAAAATGCAAAGTATACTAAACGTTCAAGAGAGAACTCTTAATTTTGCAAAAAGAATTGTGAGAGGGAGAAGTGACATAAGTCTAGTGATTAGTGGGGGTAAAGCTCGTACAGCTCCACCCATGTTATATAGACAATTGAAGGTCACCAGTTATTCATTCTCATTCATGTGTGTCTTGGAGAACAACATTAACCTAGAAAGCAAACAGATTTGTTCCCCTGGGGCTTCAGAAAAAGAAACCATGTCCTGCTACAGTATATCATATAGAAATCTTTGAGAGGGTTTTAAGATGTTTTCAAGATGTTTTTAAGAGTTCTCATTGATCCAAGCACAGTTTTGAGGTAGTTTATGGTTTGAAAACAGTCAAGAGTGAATAATATTTAGGAACAGTCATTCATGGATTTTTTTTAATGATTTTTTTTAATCATTTGTAGCCATCTTAAATAATCTTAATAATCTTATTCTCAGAATCAGGCTGATTCTAAATTTATATATACATATACATACATACATACATACATTTTTATATATATATATATATATATATATATATATATATATATATATATAAATGAGGCCACTGCAGTTCTTATGGTTCATCATGTGAGATGCAGCAAGCCAATAATGTGAAGCATTTGACTAAAAGTGTGAAAGCATTAGATAATATATGAACCGGTAGGTTCATGGATAACACTTACAATAAGTGCTGATACCTTTTTCTGTGGGGACTACTGACTGCTCAAAGTGTCAATATTGCTCCATCTTGAGGATGATGCAGAGCCTTATTTGTGCCGATACTGATCTTATTTGAGAATAAGAACCACTTGAGTGCTGATTCTGTTTCTGCTGAGGATAAGAGTCACTGTAGTTCTGATGCTGCTCTATTGATGATGAGAATCACTCAGTCCATTTGTACTGTACTCTTATCATTGATGAGTATCACTCAAGGTACTGCTACATCCTTCTCTTGGAGGTGAGGATGGGGATATGCTTTTGATCAAGACTACTAAGCACTTTTGTTGCTCTGGATAAAGTCAGTAGTAAATGTGAGATTCACTCAAAGTCCCAAAATGTCCCAAAATTGTGGGTGTTGAATTCCATGTCACCTCTTTACAAATGTCAGTCCTCTTAGTGCCACCCAGAAGGTGGATATAGCGCACATGGATTTGCATTAAATTAAAGAATGGTCTGCATTCAATTATGCCAACATATACATTTCCTTTAACCAATGGAGTAAGAAGCCTTTAGCCACCAAGGCCCTTTTATTTTACTCCCCAAAGCACACAAAAAGCTGGTCAGTGACCCACCAACTGGCACTAAAGAGCCTTCCCTGGACATGGGGGCATTACAAGGGGCTCTAGATTGACTCCTTTCTCCATGGGGCTGAGCAGTCAAACTATCTGTCTCCTGCTTTTCTTCCTTTGAACGCACCACAGAGGAGCTTGTCTTCCTTTTCTTAATGTGCCTTGCTGTCACATCAGCTGCAGTAGTTATTTCATAGCCTACAAGGTTCCTGAGACACATTTGGCGTTATGCTGCAGTTAGGGCAAGACTTTGGTCATGTCCATCATCCAACTCCATTGGTGCTTGGTGGGATAAATAACTCACCATTATGCCTCGAAATACAGGAGATTAAGAAATTGGACAAGGTTGAAAGTTCAACAATTCACACGTTAGAATTTATGATCTTAATTTCTCGCTGTTCACAGCACAAAGCTGCTGCATGACAACACAAACAATAGTCCACATGGTCTGCTCTTTGAATCAGATCAGTAATATCATTAATACTAGTAGTACTAAAGTTAGCGTCACCTGACATGCACATAACATACACTCACTGACGGTGCAGATTTTACCATAACAATAATATGCTATCGTTTACTAGGATTTAAGAGCGCATCTTACCATCTTGGATCCACTTGTTCTGCTTCCTTGGCAAGACAGGAATGTGCAAGAGATTGAGTATGATGTATCAGGGGCATGTTATAAGCTTCACACATGAGGTCACTGTCACAAGAAAATGATTTTGCTTTTAGTACTTGGCTAAAAACGAGTAAATGGGAAAAGTGGTTCCAAAAGGAATGTACCCTGGTGGTCCACGATGCAAGGAAGTAGAACCAAAAATATGTTGTTTTTGAGGAAAAGAAAAAGTTTGTTTAAATAACATAACATAAGAGCCTTTTTGCTCTAAAGGCCAACCTTTACCCCCTTATTCTCCCTGCCTTTGTTTCCCTATGGTGTGACTGCAATGAAGTGAATTTCTATATTGTCAGTATTTTATGTAGGTGCTATTATGCCTAAGATATGTACTGTATGTCCCTGTAATATTTTGTTACCCCTTTCTCACCAGTCAGATGTTTGTTTTTAGTGCATTTTGTTTTACTCCTCAACTACTGTGTACTCTAAATTATTTTTGAATGAATAACTTGTATTTAAAAGCACTACAGATGTGATGACAGAAGTTTAGATGGACTACTCAGAAATTGTTTGCCAGATGAAAATATCCTTGACATTCATGACCAGACTGCATCAGTCTGCTATTGGCACTCGCAGAGAAACAAATCACGAATCAATCCTCTGCTTCAACAAATCTAACCAAAAGAGAGACAATTCTCAAAAGTGTATAAGAAAGAGACTGTGTAATATATATATACCGTTCTGTCTAACACATTCGTATAATGTGAAATAATGAAGCCTCATTTATCGTACATGTGAATATGTGCCATTTTCTCAGATACTGATCAAAGATAACTCTGACGTGTGCCGAATCCCAGGACACACACACACACGGACACACACACACGCACACCTTTTAAACTGGAACATAGAAAAAATACTGTTTTATTCATGTGAGATGGAACTGCACAAAAAAGATGCAGAATATCAGACAGGACAAAATATATATTTTTAATCTTAAGTGGGGCTGTAATTCCAAGGCTTTAAAAGGAGTACTGAAGAGAAGACATGTCTTTATAGAAATATAAATGATTAATTAAAGGAAGTTGGTTAAAAAATTTTTTGTCTGTTTCTCATCAATTACTGTCTGTATTGTTGGATCTCTTTAATTGGGCATAGCTGAATTTGAGTATCATTAAGACTTGATAACAAAGGCAAAACAAATGCTTAAACTATGAGCTATGCCCCAACACACACACAGATATCTTGTCACAGTCATATGTGTATGCAGTCAATGTGAGGGTCGCTACGTCACATGGAGTCGCTTGATTTACAAAATTTTCAAAAGAAATTCAATTCAATTCAATTTTATTTGTATAGCGCTCTTAACAATGGACATTGTCACAAAGAAGCTTTACAGAAATAAATACATTCAAGATATCAATTGTAAATGTATGAATTTATCCCTATTGCCAGAGGCAACAGTGGTGAGGAAACGATATGAGGAAGAAACCTTGAGAGGAACCACTCAAAAGGGAACCCATCTTCATCTGGGTGATAACAAATAGTGCAATTATAAATAATTCCCGTTTATAACTGTGTACTACATGGACAAATAGTGCAATTGTGCAACCAGTAAATTCATTACAGTTTTCACATGAAGTCTAGTTTGTTGAACCTATCCACTGTCCACTGATGGAGACCTGAGTGCAAAACTGCTCGCGGCAACCACAGCCCCAAAACCACCATAGCAATCACAGCCCCAAAGCCATAACAGCAATCACAGTCACAGTACAACTCCCTATATGAGATGCACAGGCCATCTCCACAGCCCCCAAGTGGCACCATCCTCAGCAATCCCACTGATCTTGGGGCCACCCCCAGCAGCAGTGAGCGATCTCAATCGATGAGAGCTCCAACCAGAAGTAGGGCATCAGGATGGATCAGGCAGGTCCAGAGAGCAGAAGGGGTCAGGATCACTGGCATCTCAAGAGTAGCATGTGTAGCTCGACGGAGCGAGAGACTGAGAGCGAGAGAGAGGGAGAGATTGTTAGGTATGCTTTTTTGTCCCATAATGGTTAAGGACAAAGTATTTTGCGTGCAGAGAGCAAGCAGGGACTCCAGCAAGATTAGCTCTGACAGCATAATTAAAAGGGAGAGTCAGAAGGTAATACAGAAAGTTCTGCTGTGTATGAATTCTCTAAGCATTTTACAATTTGTCTTGGAAACCTGACAGACAGGGATATTTTGACACAGACATGCCAACTATAGTGGTGGTTGTTTTTAATCGTATAGATGTACATAAGATACACAGGCGAGTGTGTGTGTGTGTGTGTGAGAGAGAGAGAGAGAGAGAGAGAGACACTCAGATTGCATCACTCGTGAGGTAAAAATGCATACCTGAATGACTGAATGCTGCTGTCAAGGATACCGCAATTAGATTCCTAGTAATCTGCTTCCCCTGAAATCTGATAATTCTTCTGTTGTGGCTTTGCTTTTTTCTTGCATATCTGTTGTACATGTTCTTAAGGCTATATATATAATCAAAGTTCTATTAGGTAAGCTAATCAGATGATCGCTGAAAGAAAGAATGCCATCCAAATCTAAGTTTATTTGTACATGATTTTTTTCAGACATTGTTACAAAATTCAGGTTTTAAATCCCTAGCAAGGTGAGAGCAGCAAGGAACAAATCCTTAGGAGGAATAATATGACCATCTAAATAATAGCATGAAAGCCAAAAGAGCCCTTTTTTTATTTGTTTGTTGGTTTGTATTCGATTCTGTAATTGTAGTGCTACAAAACCAGAAAGGTAAAACAAAATCTAGAAAGTTTAATACAGACACTATAGTAGACGCTCTCCATTCGTTACCACAGAACCTGGGTGTTTATGAACAGAAAGGCATGTTCATGCTGATGTTCTTGTGTGCATCATCATTCCTTTAGTCTACATCTTCTCAGCAGCAATTTTGTAATGTTGTTTTTGTTGTTTCTCTCCTATTCATCCTCCCTATTATTCTTCATTCACTCCTTCTCTCACACTCAAGTGTTTTTTATTCTGTGGCCCTACACCTCCAAGGCTGAGTGATTGTCACTGTGTACTGTCTCTAAGTGTGGGAATGTAGGGAGTGTTGTGTAAGCACCTGTCCTTGCTAACTGAAATATAACATTCGCACTCGAACTTCTAATTTCAGGCTCCACTTGTAGAAGGGCAATAAAATAATCAGGCTGGAAGCACCTCTAAACATTTAAAAAAGAAACTGAGGACTTTACGCATTGTAGTTGACACTACACTACACTCATCCCTCAGTGCTTAAGGTCTTAAATTTTTCCTCCAAGGTGGTTAAAAATCTGTTGAAAATCATTTATGCAATAGCCTCATCCTTTGGTGTGTTTCTTTAATGAATAAGCATAATTTTAAGGTATCCACTCACAATTAAAAAATTTTTTTGAAACCTATGTGAAGTTGCACAAAATCTGGCACTCAGACCATTGCTTGTGACTCCACTGGCCCTGCTGCAGAGTTTTACCCCCACAGCTACCACCACCATGCTTCACTGTAGGAATGGTATTTTTCATTTTTGTCTCATCAGACCAGAATCTTTTTCCTCATGCTGTCAGGGTTCATTAAGTGCCTGCTACATGCCGTTTACTTGGGAGTGGATTTCAGCTTGCCACTGTGCCATAAAGGCCTGATTGATTTAGTATTTTTGAGATGGTTATCCTTCTGGCAGGTTCTCCCGTCTCTGCGGAACACAGCCATAGCTGGGTTCTTGATCACCTCCTCAAGGCCCTTCTAGCCTGGAATGCTCCTGGGAACATTCAAAAACTTTAGAAATGGTTTTATACTCTTGCCCAGATGTCTCAACACAATTTGATCCTTGGACTTCATGGCTTGACTTTTGATCTGGCATGAGCTAGTGAATTTTGGGACCTCATACACATAGGCATGTGCCTTTCTAAATCATGTCCAATCAGTTGAATGTGCCACTGATGACCTCCAGTCACATTCTAGAGACATCTCAAGATAATCAAAGCAAAATGGGAGCACCTAAGATCAGATTAGCCAAGTGTCTGAATAATTATCTAAATGAGATATATGAGTTTTTGATTTTTAAAACATTTGCAAAAAATTCCAAAAAAAAAAAAAAAAATTTTTTTTTTGCTTTGTCGTTTAACCAAAATACATTTAGAAAAAATGTGAAAAAAATACTGAAAAGGTCTGAATACTTTTGGAACCCACTGTACATGTGAATGTGGTAAAACGCTAGTTAAATCATAGTAGCCATGGTAAAACCATGGTTTGAAAAACATGTTTTTTACACTGCCAAAAAAGATATCCTTGGTTTCACTACCATGCTAAAAAAAAATTCCTATGGGGTCATATGAGACATGGGAAATGTACATTCATCTGCTTCTCTCTCTCTCTCTCTCTCGGTCTTCAGCATTTTAGCGTTCAGCATTACTCACAAATCACCATTTCCCTGCACCTTGACAGACTATTCACTCAACTCTCTAGTACCTCAATATTGTTGCCATTTTGTTTTTCTCTGCTGAAAATTCCAGCTTGGTCTGACCAGCTGCCAAAACACAGGCTGAGGTACCTGAGGTAGTCTATCTGGGTCAAGCTGATTGGGCCAAGGCAGACTTTGTAAACCAGATCACACTTGGAAATATATAAACCTGATTTCAAATCATACACTAGGTCTGTGTTTCCTTATAATTCAAAGATGATGATTCAAGTTTCCTGAATTACTGTTTGATCACAGCTTTTCTGTGGTATTGCATTAACAGTAATTCATAAACTGTTTGCATCTACCAGCACTTACCAGATGGACAAGCATGTGTACCTGTTTTACTGGCCAGGTCGATGTTTTAGCTGCTTGTAACTGGTCAGACCATGCTGGATTTTGCAGTAGGGTTTTAACAAGGAAAAAAAGATCGGTGTAAGTCAGTCAAGTAAAAATCATTTTGAACATTCTGTCAAGATTATGAAACCCTTTCATCAAGCTTTCTTTTTCTTTCTGTCCCATATGAACAGCTTTTTAAATGCCTTGGGTTACATTACATGAGTATGCTGGAATTAAATAAACTGTGCATCCCAACACTGGAGCGTAGGTCCTGGTTTCATTATAAACTTCTACTGCCCTCTATTGTGTCCAGACTGTCATTACAGCATCTGCTGTTAGCTTTCTGTCATCTGGTCACATTATAGGGGTGTAATGCAATGCCTTTATCTGTATCTGTTCAGTGCTCCAGATATTTGTATGTTGGATTGAAGTGGGCATGGTGTAGAGCAGAATATTTAATATTATATTTATATATAACAACAAATACCAATTTGCAGACCATAATTTTATTCAGCTACTTAACTATAAAGTAGTATACTGTAAAGTTCCTCTGCTACTTCACTCTAGTTAATATAATAATGGCTATTAATAACTCTAGTTAATAATAGCACATTTTCTATTTAATGTGACTGAGTGAGCTTGGGAGCAATCTTTCAAAACAACAAAGTCTTTCCTAAATCAGAGAACTGTTGTTTATAAGACAACAAAAGGCACCTAATAATATTTTATCAGATTTACTTTAATTTTTGAGTTTCTTATGTTTTTTGAGTTTCGTTTTCATCATGTAAGAATGATGAAAAGCATTCACAATGAATATGCAAGCTAATATTTTTTATAATGGATTAAATGATTATTTATGGAGACCCGAGCAGAGACATGCAGCCCTGTGAACAGTGCCTTATCTGCATGGGCTATATGGAGCGTGCAGTGGCTCTTTGTTTGTCCCACAGCTTCATGCTCGAGCATGCTTGAGCACGCATCACAGGAAAGTAAAAACTTCTCACTTCACTCCCATGACTTTTTTTGTTGCTTCCCACTGGATCTAGTCTTGCCCTTGGATCTATGCCCTTTCTGGCCAGCTGTATCTGTATTTGTATTCGTTTAGGTTGCATTCTCTGTTCAGTCCAAATAATGTATTCATATTTGGTTACATCCCTATCACATTGTCTTGAGTCATTTTTGTTTAGGGACTTTCTAGTTTATTTCAGGTACAAAACAACTTTATTACCTGGTTAAAACTGTGTTCTTGTAGTATTGATCGTAGGAATTTTTATATTGCTTGCTAGGGGTGTTACTGTATGTATGGCCTAATTTAGGAATATTCTAGTTGTAGTATAATGATGGATCTTTGCTAGTTTGAGAGTAACTTCATACGACAGGCAGATTACAAGTTCAAACATCATCAGTCATTGCAGTCTGTTGATTATCAGCAAATTTTATGCTCTATATTCATAGTTCATGGTAAAAATGTGGCTTTGTGGCTTTAAAATTTCTCGGAGGCACTTAAGCAGAGATGCTTCTTGGCACGATCCTCACCATCCCCCAGCAACAGGAAACAGATGAGGTCTCAGAGCACGCCTGACAAATAGGGAGCAATGAAAGAAACGAAGAAGGGAGTTTCACTCTTATGAATGCCATCATATATAAATGTGATAGCAAAAGATATGAGGAGAATGTAGACTGAATATCTATGTGTATAAAAGAAAAAAAAAACAGATTAACAGCTACTGTTATTAAATGTAAATGTTATGAACTTATTGCATATGCATATTTTAGTTCTATAATCAGGTTTTATTTTATAGGAAAGCTGAATTCTTCAGCTGCACAGATGTTCATTTGTGCTCCATTAATTGGTGGATTTATTCAGCCTTCATGTTGGAAACATCCTTTCAGCAAAAAAATAAATGCTTCCCTGAAATGCTTAAAAAAAATAGACATGAGTTAAACTTAAATTAGTTGGAAAATCAATATTGATATCTCACACATGTACAATTTGTGCCACATACCACTGAAATAAAATAATGTAAATAACAATATGACAGCTAGTATAAAGTTATATAACCTGCTAGCAGTGTTTTAAGGTATTTAACATTATTCAGTTAGCGTTTTATATAAATTTAACATTATTCAGTTAGCTTTTTATATAAATTATCCTATTTAAATCAAAATGGTGTGGTCTGTATTGAGTACAAAAAGCTCCATATGTCCATGTTGGTGTATGTTTTGTTATCTGCAGACTAGAAGTGTAACACAATGCCACTATCTGTAGCTGTATCTGTATATTTTTATTGTTCCAAATATTTGTGTCTGTATTTGGATTTGGATTTAATCCTGGTGGCCTAAACCAGAAAGTTCTTTTTTGTTTGCTTGTTTATTCATGGTTGCAACTATAGATGGGCGTGGGACTATTTTTTAAAATCCCATTTGCATAGTTTTTGTTCGTTTGTTTTCCTTCAATATGATTCTAACAAATTTACTTGCTTCTGTTTCTCAAAAGATTGAGAAGTTGTTACACTAATTTAAAATATAAGTGTCATAAGTTTGTGTTTGTGTTCATTCTTTGTCCTGTGAGCTTCATATGTGACTGCATGAAAGACCACATGACAAAGAACACCTCTAGTCTCATTCAGATTTCCAGCAAGATTTCAAAAATAGATAAATAAATAAATTTTTTTAAATAGTGCTCCTCATATACCTATCATACATATCTGTATTTGTATCCATTTAGAACACATTATCTGTTCAATCTGAATAATGTATTAGTATTTTTTTACATCCCAACTGCAGACACACATATCTATAAATTCGAACGTACATGGAAACATTACACAGCTGAACACATGTTCCCACTGGGAAAGTCATTCATCTTAGTGACAGAGCCTTAGACACAAAACACAAATTTCTTCAACAGCTATGCAAATACAGGCAACATGCCCTTCATGGTCTGCCTATGCAGGAGTTTTTGCTGTTGTTGATTGTTTGTTGATTGGTTCATAGTTGGACTGTCAGTGCAGACAAAACACAGACTCAGACAGCTCTAAATCTCTCAAGCAAACAACCTACAGCCTCAAAGCCTCAATGACCCAAATAACAATAAATTATCATGACTTTTTCAGGTCATCAGGCCTTTCAGACCCCTAATAATATATTTATACCAAAACAATTCAGTCCTCTTAGGACACTCTTTCGCAGGGTTGCTGGATTTCTAATGGGTACCTTTTGACTTACTGCTGTGGGTTGGGGTTGGAGGTTTTGCATATATTAAATTAATTCGATCAATGATTTGCAAGCCAAATAGGTATGCTGGAGGGCAAACGGTAAATGCATAGTTAATCACAAATGTATGTGGGCTGTGGTTATAATTAAAATGCAGTATATTGGGCCCCCGTTGGTGCAACAGAAAACATATGCTCTATCTTCCAGAGATTACAAGTTCAAATTCCCATTATTGCTCTCTTCATGGAGATGAAGAGAGCAAAACTGGCTGTGCTCTCTACTCTCAGAGTGTAAGGAGTGGTATACTCTCTCTCCCCTATCGATCCCAATGACACTACCAATCATGGCTGTCTGTGAGCTCATGCATGCAGAAAGGGGCAGATAGCACTTTCTTCTGAGCGGGTTATGCCTGTATACTAGGCAAGAAAATCAGGGAAAAATCCATTTAAAAAAAAAACAGTTGAAATGTTCTATCAAAAAATATATAGTAGTACATGCTATAGTAAATTCATGTGAAATAAAAACAGTAGACTACTGTTACTGTGCTCTAGTGTAGATTACTCATTCTCATTTATTCTTTATTTATGGCAATATATGTAATAAAAACAGTAGGCTACTCTTTATGACCTTGATGCTTAAGAAAATTTTATGAAAAAATATAACATACAGTAATCCTTTGTTAATATTACCTTATATTTCACAGCTGAGATTTTGGAGTACAGGGTCAGAGCAAGTTAAGGAGTTGATTGATTGTGACCAAGGCTGGGACCACAAAATCTTTTTGTCCAGTTCTTGAATGCGAGCTAGTATGAATTATAAATCAAACTTTAAATAAGTCATCAATTTCTAATCAAGTATTTAGATCCCAGATCTCTATTCTGTACTTTATGCTGTTTTCATATAAGTTTATTCTCATCTGGTGAGTTCTGTCTGCATGCTAACCTTCAACCTTAAGCATTCATGTATGCATTTCTAAATATCAGTGCCAGAAACAGTACTCTGCTGTGGCATTTTCCTCCATAAACCACCTCCTTTCAGAATGCCAGCTTATTCATTAAACTGTCACAGAAGCGAAAGAAAAAACCTCCACTTTGACATTCCCCATATAATACTATATATTCAGGCTCAGAGTAGATTTGTCGTTCTGCAGACTGTACTTGTGGCTGGAATCTGGCTCAGTTATAGAAAAAAACATGCTGACAGTCTGGATAAGGAGGAGAAGAAACTGAACTAAGACCAGTTTTCTCTTTCCCAAATGCCCCACTGTACCCACTGAACCCAAAGGGAAAATCTGATCTGGTATCAGTTATTAGGACTCACTGAGACTGTGCTGAGTGTAGACATTAGGGCTCTAACGCAGCGCCATTATCTATATTTGTAATGGTTTCTGTTTAGTGCTCAAAATGTTATGTTTTCATATTCGGATTTAAGCCAGAAGTGGGCGTGGTATGTACTGGAAGTTTTTTGTTTGTTTGTTTGCTTATTAATGTTAACCGTACCACTATGCCCTAGAAACACTGGGGCAACAAAACAACAAATAGCAATTTGCATAACATATCTTAATTCATATCCCGAACCAGATGCCCGGTAGAAGTTCCTGGAAACCTTTCTATCGTCTGTCTAATGTGAAGGAGTAAGCAAGCTAACTATGTTTCAAAACAACCATGTCTTTCCCAAATCAAGAAACTGCTATTGGCTACAATTGACAACAATGGCTGTCTAATAATATGTCATCAGATTTACTTTAGTTTTTGGGTTTGTTACATTCCAGAAGGATTCCAGAAAAGTTCAGTGGACTAACTAACATACTAACAGAATCTATTACATATAATATTGCTAAAGAGCATTCGTTTATGCATTCATTTGAGTATTAATTTAATGATGAAAAACATGTGCATTGAACGTACAAGTTCTACAATATTTTTTAAATTAATCAAATTTTTTTTTTTTGGAGAGCCCCACAGAGATTATACAGCTCTCTACACAGTACATGTTCTGTGTGAGCTATATGGAACAGCGGCTCAATGTATGAAAACATTTATTTTGTTAGTATAGAAATATGGTAGAAATGTGGTTTTATTTTGAAACTCAGTAAAGCAGATGGGCTAAAACAGAATAGTACATCTCCCATTAGTATCCTATTAATGAACTTGCTTTTTTTTTTTTTTTTTTTTTGTAAGTTCTGTGAGATGGGTTGCCAGGTTCTGCTTATGACTGTTATTGTATTGCAGATATACTGTATACTGAAAATCAGAAATGCACACCACTGTTCACTTGTTTCCCCTAAAAAGACTGAGAAAGAGAAGAAAAATATGTCTAAATTTTGTCTGAATATGAACACAATGGTCGTATCTGTATTCATATTCATTTAGGATGCATTATCTGTTCAATACAAATAATGTACTTATAATCGGTTACACCCCTTGTGGACATAAAAGGCACAAGTGCATTAGTTTGTATGTGGAAGGTTAAAGGTACACCACATTCTGCTAACATAGCAATAAGCACTGAAATTTGTTTAGTGGAGCGGGAGTGGGTTGTACCAACCTGCACAGGGCCTTTGGAACTGAAAACAGCATGCAGTACGCAGTATTTATGGCTCCTGTTGTGGACACATGTGCATGTGTACCTCAGAACTGTAAATCTGTCCCTAACATTCAAGACCAACAAAACTAAATAACATAAAAAAAATAACCCAAACACCATCAGTATAATGAAGGACCCTGTGCATCTTGTTACACTATGAAATCCTGCTTTATCTATTTTGAAGTTGTAATTATATAAAACATGAAAAGAAAGTTTTGTAATTGATAATATTGATTTTATTTTTTTTTTGTGTGTGTACCTAAGAAATGTCTTTTTATATCATAGGTAAATTCCATATGCATACATTCAAATGTAGTAATACTAAGGGTTTATTTATGGTTTCAAAACAGAAGATCGACTTATATTCTTTTAGTCTGTAAAAATGAAACCTGTTCTTAAAAAAAAAAATTTAATTTTTCAAGATTACTAAAAGCTTTTATGTGGCTGTTCTTCTTCTTACTTTTTTCTTAATTATTTGGTTAAGTTGTTAAGAACGGATGTTATGTAAGAGAGGACGAAAAACAGTGGGGTTTTTTTTTTTTGTAAAATTCATTTGTAACAGCTGAAATTATGTTGTTAAGGAGTCGCATTGAGGAAACTGTTGATCAGTTCATGTATGTGACCTCTCCAAGGTGAAATTTAAAAAAAAAAAAAAAAAAAAGAAAAGTTGCATCAGCAGGGAGAACAGAATTGTCAGGATGTAAAATAGGTTCAGTTTAATACCTTTAATGTGAAGAAGAAGAAGAAGAAGAAGAAGACTAATGTCTACTGTTTTCTATTGTCTACTATTTATAGAGTCTTCATGTTTTTTTCCCAAAAAAATCAGCGTCCAGCATCTAAACATGGTTGCTGTTTGTAAATGAAACAGAAAATGAAAACAAATCCCAGAAAGGCAGATTTTTCAGATTGTCCGATACAATAGACACTAATGCACCCAAGGCATGTGACATTACTGTTATGGAACAAAGCAGCTAACAAAGTAAACACTCTCTGGAAGCCATCTCCCCGATTTAAAACATATATAGCTCATGTGGGTTATTCCAAGTAAGTAATTATGTTTTATATATTAAAACACTGCTATGCACACAGTTAGATCCAGCATTTGGACAATGACAGAGTTTTTGTGATTTTGCGTTTTTACTCCACCACAATGGATTTGAACTAAAACAATCAAGATGTGATTGAAGTGTAGACTTTCAGCTTTATTTTAAGAGGTTCC
>CM075021.1:2558399-2570952 GCA_037576675.1 Pangasius sanitwongsei | reverse complement strand
TTCTGTCAGCAGTCACATCATCAATAAACACCAGTGAGCCCGTTCCATTGGCAGCCATACATGCCCATGCCATAATGCCCGTGCCCATTGTAGGCACTTTCAGCAGTGGACAGGGTCAGCATGGGCACTCTGACAGGTCTGTGGCTACACAGCCCCATACGCAGCAAGCTGCGATGCACTACTGTGTGTTCTGACATCTTTCTATCACAGCCAGCTTTAACTTTTCAGCAATTTGTGCTACAGTAGCTCTTCTTTGGGATCAGGCCAGATGGGCTAGCCTTCACTCCCTACGTGCATCAGTGAGCCTTGGGCATCCATGACCCTGTCACCGGTTCACTGGTTGTCCTTCCTTGGACCACTTTTGGTAGGTACTAACCACTGCATACCTGGAACACCCCACAAGACCTGCTGTTTTAAAGATGCTCTGACCCAGTCGTTTAGCCATCACAATTTGGCCCTCGTCAAAGTTGAAAGATCCTTACGCTTGCCCATTTTTCCTGCTTCCAACACATCAACTTCGAGAACTGACTGTTCACTTGCTACCAAATATCTATCTATCTATCTATCTATCTATCTATCTATCTATCTATCTATATGCATTGATTGATTGATTTAATCTATTTTGGCAGATCTGGTCCTCTATATAGTGTCTGTGTGAGGAAAGGATACACTGTGTCATAGAGTGAGACTGCCATCAAGAGATGAAGTTTGGAACTGATGTGGTCCTCTTTATGTTCTGCAAATATCCTCCAAGCCTTCCCCCATCACTCCACAGAGGAAAATACATGCCTTTAGTGTGTGTGTGTGTGTGTTTGTGTTTGTGTGTGTTTGTGTGGGCTTGTTTTTTTTGTTTTTATGTCTGTATAAGAATGTTGAAAATAGGTCTATCAGACAGTTTTGACCTTGTGGGGGGGGCTGGTCCCCACAAGGAAAACTGTGTGTATGAGAGTGTGTGAGAATGTTCCTTAATTGACATCAAATGCAGAACCAGTACAAAATGTTTTCACACATCAGGATTCATCGCTGGGAAAGTTGGAACCACACTAACAGATCCAACCACAGCAGCTACAATTATAACCTTCACCACCACAACACTGGGTTTACAACTCAGCTTTAACTGGGCCATTTATTGTTTAAACACAAAGCTTTCAAGGAATTGAATGTGTTATCCAATGGCAAACTAAACAGATCCATGTGAGCACAACTGGGAACGGAGCATTAACGTATTCATGTCAGTGTTGAAACAAACCAGGGAGTTATGAAGAAGAAATGCCACAAACCCAGATTGACCACTTTACAGAATCCTTTTGGTTCAAATTTTACGATAGGATAGTTGCTGTTTAAAGTCTGTTTATGAAAATTTCTTATTGTGAAGATGTTTGTACAAATATTTTTATCTGTTTTCTGCATCATATTGCAACTTCTATAACCATGACCTTTTTATTCACCTTCTACCGGTGCGGCCAAACAACATTATGATTGCTTTCACAGTCTTACCAATAAAGCCATTGCTTAAACTACTTCTTGTTATTTTGGTTTGGAGGAATATGATATGCATTCAGCATTAGCGTCGTCTGCATACCGACAGTGTATTCTGTGTTTCTGGGGGCTTGGGCTGGGGGGAAATGGGTGTGAGTAATGACTAACTGAGCCTCTTTCATATTTTACTTATAATATTAACCTGTGTTGCTGTACATGCTTTATAGGGAAAAAAATGACATCCAAGTTCAAGTTTACAGGCACAAAGAAAATACGAAATGAAATACTTTAGTAAATCAGACACGATTTGAGGTCACTGGGGAACCATGAAAATATGTAGAGTTATACACACATGGGAAGGTTTAGAAAAGGTTTCAAGTTTGTGTGAAGGTTTGTGTTATATATAAAGGCACACTTTACTTTGGGGATAAGCAGGAGTAAAACTTTTAGAGTGTTTCTTGGCAGAAAAGTGAGAGATGCAAGTGTGCATGGATACCTTTGTGTGTGTGTGTGTGTGTGTATGTATGTAACTATCTATCTATCTATCTATATATATATCAGTGCATGTCTGTGTGTGTGTGCCTGTTCTTTTCTGCTTGAGTGCTTTTGCAGCTGCTCTATAAACTCTTGCAGCAGAAACTTTGGAAGATGGTATATTTATTAAATGTGCCCCCACCCTCAACCAAATTCTGTTACAATGCTACTCACAATTCTCTTCTCTTCTCTTCTTCTCTTCTCTTCTCTTCTCTTCTCTTCTCTTCACAATATTCTGTTCTTAGAAAAAGACAACAGTTAATAACACATCTCAGGAGTGTTGTGAGGTGGAGGACACTCACACCTGGACAGGCACCCCGCTTGCACACACTATTAAACCACTGCTTTTCCCATTTTTCCTAATTGCCCATGTGTTTCTTATAAGGAGCCCATATAGGCAGCCATGCTGAACACTACTGTCAACATTGGTTAGGATTTGGAGAAGGCACTCTTACTGTTCCCCACCATGGACTTTTTTTTTTTTTTTTGCTTGTCAGTTCCAGCATGTTAAGCCAGTACCAGATCTACCTGTGGACTAATTAAAACTTCATCACTGACTGAAATTTTAAGAATAAAATTTTTCAATGATTTTTTTCAGTGAATGTTTCATCTGAAATGTTGGATTTCTCACCTACTTAGATGACTGTACATTACTGCTTGGTCATTCTGTTTATTTGCTTTTTACAATGTACATATAATGGTCTTTGCATATCATGAACTCAAGTACCATCCCCTGCTGGGTCATCTCTACATGCCTGTGCTATGACTTCAAGCTCATTTTTTACACAGAAATATTTCTTTTAGTAATTACTTGGCTCTTGCCCAGCACTTTTCTCTAAATGAAAATGCTTTGTTTTTGGAAATCACTACCTTTTCAAGCCATCCTGTCAGACTGTTTGTCAAGCTATGGGCTAGAGCACAAACCAAGTTTGAATCTCAATTCTTCTGGAGTAAATGGCCATGGAAAATGGAAACCTTCTCGTTAAAGTCTTGTTTGGGTGATAGAAGCCCATTTCTAACATTCCTGTTGAATCTTATAAAGACTGGTCACAAGCTTCAAAGTGTTTTGACCTGTGATTGACTGCAATGGATGACATGTTCATAAAGAAATGTTCTGAATAAGAGTAGTGAAAGTCCAGATGTAAAAATGGTGAACTGGAATGTGATGGTAGAACCTGTAGTGAAATATTACTGTAGATATGGAACAGATGAGCTGTTTTATGAGCGATGCTAACAGGCAAAAGATGCAGGGAGCTGAGTTTGAATCCCTGGAGTGAGATGCGGAGCTGTGACAGTGCTGTACCGAAGGGTTGTTATGTCACGGCTAATTGTGTTTTTCTATCGTGGGGATCATACCATCATTGATCGCTCTCATAAGACCAGCTGATTTTGGCAGGAGGCAGATATGACCTCACAGATACATTAAAACATCTCCTGTGAGTATTTCGCCACAGGAAGGGAGGCTGAAACAAGGCAAAAAAAACAGAGGCCAAGAGAGGCGTACAATACTGGATAATGCTGTGTTTCTTTCTTCCTTCTCTCTCATGAACTGTTGCTCTCTCTCTCTCTCTCTCTCTCTCGCTCGCTCTCACACGCACATATTCAGTTAATCTCCCAGGTCTCATTCAGTCCATCTCCCAGGTGTTGGAAAAGCCTAACCAAAAGGACACTCTACAATTGTCAGCTCCAGATGAATTTAACTAGTCCTAAGACAGGAAGAAACTACGTTAGTGTGTGAGGATTATGCATGTGCTAGAGTCTGTTTAGGCATTACCTCAGAAAGAGCAGTCTGTGCCTACACAGTCACCACGCCCAGAAGCCTCAGTCCGTCCATAAACACCAGCTTCACGGCTAACACATGGATTTTTTTTTTTTTTTTTTTTTTGCTCATGATGCATTTGTATATTTGCCTGTGTGTGTGCAAGTGAGAAACAGAACTCATGCTGTGATTTGAACTATGTACATGTGCCTTTTATTCTGTTAAACTTGTTAAAACATAATTCACCCTAAATTAGCGGTTGTCATGATTGTCACCACCAATTTATATGTGGTTTCTCACTTGTCTATGGACTGTGTGTCTATTTCCGTGTTCTGCAGTACAGTATTAATCCAGTAGGCTTGTGCATTGTAACCCAATGTAACCTATTGATTTAAAGCCCCCAATCAGGACCTGCCAAAATATCACAGCCTACCTGCAAGCCTACCTTCTTGCATGTTATTTGTTGGTTATTTTAAAATAAAAAAGGGATGTGTCAGTTTCAGTCATTCCTGATTAATGCCTTGATAAAAACTTTATTCATTCTACATTTTTTTCTGTAGACATTCAGTAGTGCATGGCACAATTCTTCTCTTAATTCTCTGTAGCCAGTGATACATCTAATCCTTGATGCAAGACATAAAGTTCGTACAAAGGTTTTTCACAGCTTCATTATCATGTATTCGTATTTTGAACATAAGTACTAATATGGCTAGCACTGTATATAGGGCATTGTTCATTTGCATATTGTTCATTTGTATTTTGCAGTGTACATTCATTGCTATGCATAATAGTATGTTCCTTGATCTTTTCCATTACACATACAACTGACTATTCTTACACACTCCATATTTGCTCTTTCTCTATTGTTTTCTCTTTTTCCCATTTTCTTTCCTCCATCTTCCTAACTTTCCCTCCCACTCTCATTTAAATTTCACATCATAGCTGATTTATGTGGTTCAGTGAAGTCGCCCGTAACTATGTCATCGTGCTGGGTGATTTAGTAGGACGCTTAGGCTGGACCGCGGGGTTTGTGCCAGGTTTCTGTGTCTTGTCCAGAGGGAGAAACCACACAGAGCCTGCCAGAGGAGAACTCACTCAGAACAACTCCTCCACACAACGGGGACACATCAAACTCTCTGTTACAGAGGGAGGGGGAGAGGGAGAAGTGTAGATGAAGAACATGAGGGAAAAGAGGGGGGAAGACTTAGTGAGGCCTGTAATAGGGTCGGGAGATAGATAAGGGAGATAGAGGGATAGATGTGAACTGAAGAACAAACTGTGCCCCAAATCTGCTCAAAGTAAACTCCAAAAGCATTCACTCAGGAGGTTCAGGCAGCCTAGTGAAGTGTGTATCATTAGTAAGTAAGATATGGTTTCTCACTCAGCCTACAGAGTCATTAAAACTTCAGCAAGGCCCCGGTCACCATGTGTATTAGCTCTGGTAAAAGGTTCTCCAGGTGACACACCGGCCACATTAAAGACAGGAACTGTGACTATTTTGTCCATTAGGCCATGATTTGAGGAGCCATAAAATCTGTAAATTTTTATGGCACTTTGATGGTCCTTATGATGAAGGAGGCTACAGTCATTAATGGGTTTATCACCTGCTGAATCACTGGAGAGCTGGGAAATAAAAGAAAACTTGACCCTTATACTCTTCAATCTGAAAGCAGTGGATAGCTACAGCTCTAGCTCTGGCATTACATAAAAGTTGACCTGATACTGTAGAGAGCTCATGGTATGCAGTAATGGTGGCAATAGTCAGAATGTAAATTCTGTTTGTAAATTCAAAAACCAGTAGATCATGGGTATATCCATCATGGCTGTCTGTGGTGTCATTAGTTTCTGGTCCACTCTCTTCTTTAGGGATTTCTCTAAACCCATTTCCTGTCAAAGGCCTGTCACAGACCTTTATGTCTTTTACAGAATGGAAGGCCAAAAGGACAATGTGAAAAGCCCATTTTCCAGTCATTTTCCCAATTCTTACTTTCTCTTCCAGTTTCTTCTCTTTCTTGCTGTAAATATTAAGTAATTTATTCATTTTGACATCTTGACTAAAAGTTAGTACCTTATTTTAAAGTAATGCAGATTACTTTGAAATGACATACAGTATACCAGGCGCCTAGGAGTTGATGGAAAACCCAAGAGCCAATGGATGAGAAGAATCAGTGAAAGTAGTGTGTTTGAATGGATAGACACCCTAAAGGAACAGGACACAAGTTCTGCAATCTCCAGCTTTAACTACATCACACCTGAGTAAACATTCCTCCACTGGTGGGAAATCCTACATCCCCTCATAGACTAGTATGGCTCTGGCCAGGCCACACTGACCCAAACCAAACCACACCAATCATTCCGCTTGAGCCCCGGCATCTCACTCTGCCAGCCTGGTCTGACTATACTGGGGTGTGGGATATCTATGGGAATATTCCATCCCACTGCATCCACTACCGGAAAAGTGCTTCCTGGCAAAACTTTTTTCCATACGTGTCCCCAAGGAGTCAAGCTGAAAGGTTCCACAGCATGGTTAATGAGACAGAAACCAGCTCCTGTATGCAAGGGATTCCACTTACCTGAACAGCAAACATTTCAAAGGGGAAAAAATTTGATGCAGGAAGTGTGGTGGTTTTAGTGAGGGAACTTCATACATCTTCTTGGCTGTTCTTCATGGTGGCCAACAGGTACAGAGTAAAGTTGATCTTTATATAGTGACCCATTCAGCTTTGGAGAGCCACACTAAAGTTTATTTTACACACCTGATTATACCGACCACATAATTATCAAACTTTGCAAAGACTTTCTTCTGCGGTTCCCCTAGACTTCACGCCTTCATGCATTTGAAGCTCCAGTGCTGTCTGTGGTATCGTCACAAGCCAGACTTGTTTAGCAATTATGGTTTGAACTAGATTTTTATTTACGTTGTAATTAAGCTATTTGCCTCACAGTTCTTTGGCCTTTAACATGCCTTCTCTCCTTAATTTCTCTATTGCTCACTCATCATGAAGCTTCTGTGTTTTTTCTCGCTCCTTCTCTCCCAAACTCTGTCTCTCTTTTGAGGAGGTTTGCTAAAGGCCAGGGCCCTGGATATCTTGCCAATGGGAGATCATTAGTCTACTTTTAATAAGTCCATGATAACAGTGTTCGCCTCATTAGTATGGCCTAATTAGCTGGTGTTGATTAGTAATTGTGACCACAGCATCTTCACTGATGCTGGTATCATCACTGGGCTTTTAATGAGTTTAGACAAGCGTGTAAACAATGTTCTTAAAAACTGACAGGCTAATAAGATTATCATCCCTGATTCTTATCCCCCTGATGCCCCTTATACAATCCTCATTGTAGATATATTTTCTTTCTGGAGCTGAGGAACAGCCTAACACTAATTAAACATCCCACAGACTCTGCTCTAGGAAAGTGATGTGTACTGGCTTTTGACGGTTCAAAGACAAAATCCTTTTCTTGTCTTCTCTATCCCTTATTTAGTCCACTCTCAAGTACACACCCTGTTAGCTAAGCTCTTAGGCTTATTTTCCGCTCTTGATGTAAACGTCATTGCTGAGAACCTTCATTCTGTCTTGCCCATCTGCTACACTCCTGTAGAGCAAGAGCGCCTCCTTGTGCCAAATTCTTCCCCTAACTTTTTATTCCCCCATCAAGCTTTCAAACAAAGTTTGACCTGAACTCAAACCAGGTCCTTTACATGATTATCCAAAATCAGTCAAAAGAATGACTGTTTTTTCAGATTTTCCTGAGCAACCTACAATGTAGACTTCTATCCTGATCTGAGACCAGTTTTAAGCTCTCTCTCTTTCTGTCGTAATTGTTAAGGTTAGGAGAGCAGAGTTGATCCAACTTCCCTAGTCTTTTCCAGAAGTTTCCCAAAAGCATTGTATATATTAATTTCAGTTTATCACATAATTTCCTGCAAACTACAGTGAAAGAGTCAGACACACGCCTCAAATAATAAGCATAGCGCTCCACAGTCTTCACAAATACAACCTCCAAATCCAACCTAACCTGCTGGAGGTCTTGGGTCTCTGCCTGAGTCAATAAAACAGAACACAAACAGAAAAAGTTCGGCCAGCAACAAGACTAAAAATAACCTCATGTCAGGGTATTTCAGTGATAATATACACAATCATCCATTCATTGCAGAAATGTGTTTTCTGAAAAGGTCTCCACGTGATTCCATGTGGTGTCCGCAGTATTTCCAGTCTGTGCTATAATTTGCTGGTCTGATTTGGCCTTGAAGCATTCCACAATTGCACTGCAGCAGTCTTGCTTTCTGGCTCATGATTTGGCAGCAGGAGGTTATATAATGCCGTGGCAACCATTAAATGTTTCTAGTTGCTTTTTTTGTGAGAGCGACATTTCTCTAGTAGCATGTTTCTGTTTTAGCGTGCTTTTATGTGGCCTGATATCATCATGGTCTCTATCCTATAATGATTGTTTCTGATTACATTTGAAATGCTCAAATGATTATTTTAAGCAAGCAACTGGCAATAATAAAGAACACTTTGTAATTAAAAACTGATAATGAACTGCTAATAAACCAAGTTGTAATCACATACAGTAATGTGTACAGTAAAGTCTTAGGCACTAAGGCTATTTTGTTAAATACAGATTTTGTCTTAGATGTTTGTTTGATGTCTTCTGCATTACTGCATCAGCAAAAAGGAGCAATTTTTAGATTTACAAACCTTTTCCAAAAAAAAATTTGCCAGACAAACATTTGCATGTCAGTGAAAAAAGGAACCTATTACAAGACAAGAAGCACGTGTGACAGACAGAAGAACTCTCCAGAAGAACTGTGACGCTTACCAGTCAGCATTTTTGGTGAAGTGTTATGACAAATATTGACATTGTTTATTGCTGTTTACTGCACTTTATAGTAGATTCTTTTTTAATATTTTAGAAAATGTTTCATTATTATCAATGATTTCATTATTTTTGAAGATATCTTTGCTTTACAGCATGTAAACAGCATATATTTACATATATTACACCTAAAATCTACATACTTCACCTATTTGGCCTGTAAGTATCCTTCCTTTTTTTTTAGAATTCTTACTAAATTAGGCATTTCCATAATTATTGGCACCTTCATAAACATATGAAGCATCTCTTCCTGCAGTGTCTAACCAGGTTGGAGACACTGCTAGAGGGATCTTGGCTTTCATGCAGAAAATATTAAGCTCCTTTATATTCTTAGGTATGGCCAAGTCTTGACCTTCTTGCAAAGCCAACCTGGTTTTGGTCTAAAATATCCTCAATTCGTGATACAATTACTCTGTGGTGATTTGAATGATTGGGATATTTGGGGTCAAATATTTTGAAAAGTTGAAAGATCCATCTATGGTTAAATTTTAACCTTATGGAAGAGGCAACCACATGTTTGGCTAAAATATCCTGTTATTAAGCAGAATTTGTGATGCTGTTAACCTCACAAGAACCCCTGGACCACCAACCATAAAACAGCGTGAGTGATCCATCCCCACAATTTACATTTTATATTTTTGACTCCCTCACCATCTTTCTCACTATGCGAGAGGCAGTGTGCTAATGAGACGGGTACATTTTCAACTTTTCAAGATTTTTGACACAGATTTAATTATGGCACAAATTGTGTCTGGTGGTATTTTTGGTTATTTTGACTCATATTATTTTTAATTTTTTTAACTAAAAAATAAGTTCGTATAGGAATTATTTTGTTAAAGGTATGTATTCTCCAATTCTGAAAATTTGAACCATTGTGTGTAATGTTGATTTTGTGCAAACATTTTTGTCCATTCTCTTGAAAGGTTCAATAATTCTGTGAAAAACCGGCTAGAAAAGGTTACAGTGCTTTATCAAGACACAGTGTTTATATGGTTCATGGAAGCTGTAAGTAGATGACAGAAACTAACAACTCCTGCCATGCATCATAAGAACTCTGCTCTTTCATGGTGTGTGTTGGACCTCTAGTGGAGAATACTGAATATACTTTTAAGGGGTTGAGCTTAATATATGAAAATAAACAATACATACTGTTTGTGCTATTTGTGGCACTGTAGAATGTCTCCATTCCATCTATCTTGTGCTCTAAATTAATTACAACTACAGTGAAATGTTTTAGCTGTCAAGGATCAGCCTTCTATTATAAGAGAAAATAAAAGTTGAGCATAGAAAGACGTTATAAAGTTTCCTGAAAACAAGTTCATGTTAACAAAGTCTCACTCAGGTTTGATTTATTAGTTTTTAATGTCTTAAAATTATTTCATAACAGAGAAAACAATGAAACACAGTGATTCAAATAGAAGGAAAAATGCTGAGCACCTCAGTGAGCACCCTGATGAGGACGACAGTAAACATTTTAAAACCACAATCCATTTGGATCAGTGTGATGGTGAAGTGGTCTTGATGAGTAAACTTTAGCACTTTAGCACCAGTGAAGTGACATTGCCAACACAGTGGTCTAACACAAGTGTAAAGTGGCGAAGCGTACAGAAAATACATTAATGTAAAAGAAACATGCATTCTGCTCTAATATATGCATTTCTGCAAATATAATGAACCCATGATCATTACATTTAACTGGTAGATTAAACAATCTTGCAGTGAATGATTATCGATCATTATTAAGGAAGTAGTGCTACTGATCTGTATTACACTTTAGAAAAATGCCAACATTTTGAAAATGTTCACGTAATTAAGTATTTTAAATGATTAGGCTCTTTGATTGGAGAAATCTAACACAAATATTAAAACTATATAAAAAAAAAAATGCTGCCTGGAATTTTAAAATAAAAATCTATCACACAGGACACACACTGTACTTCTGCAGTAGAATCAGAGCGAGATCTCAAAGTGCTACTGTGCAGGAGTGGAGAAGGCTACACTACAGAGACTCCACCCTGTTATAAAGAACAACATACTGTCTAAATAATGAACACTATCCACACACAAAATCACATATACTGTATAGGAAAGACTGAAACCATAGCACCTTTAAAAAGTTTGTGGTCTTTGCCAGATAAAGCACCTTAGCCATAGCTATAGGCCAATAATTGAAGACATCTTCTGCTCAAAGAGCAAAAATTGTTATTTTAAGCCTACAGTGTAAAGTACTAAGCATGTAGACTGTGGAAGTGGTCCTGATTTATTAAAGCTTATTCCTGGTGTCCATCTGATGCCCCTAACATTGGCTTTGTGTAAAGAGAAAAAAAGGACAAAAGGAAAATATGATTAATGTTAATGGTATTTGTCTGAAATTAGAGTCTTTTCAGCACCTTCTGAGTGGCTTCACGTGAAATTTACAGTCGACTGGTTGAGAGACGTCCAGGGGATGGGCTCCGACTACGACTGGACATCTGAAAGAAAGTGTGTGTGTGTGTGTGTGTGTGAGAGAGAGAGAGAGAGAGAGAGAGAGAGAGGATAACAAACATATTTACATTTATTAGTAATGAGCTGGAGAATAGTTATATACCTACCCCCAGACCAAGAAAGCATGAGCAAAAGGAATGCAAAACTTAACATTCCATCTAACACACACTTACAAATGCCTTTAAAAGTTCCTTAGTAAACAAATGTCAAAGGAGTGTGATTGGCAGAATTATAAAATTAACTTACAAGTGTGCGGCTGGGGCTTCCTGAGCGAGAACGAACTGGACTGCAGCTGCGGCTTCGGCTCCTCCACTAACACAAACAACACAGAAAGTAACTGTTACAGAACTAACACACACAGTGTGTTACACACTAACACACCCAACACATGGAACTATTGTTACGCCAAATACTGACAAATATAAAATACCTTTAAAATGAACATCCACTACTGTAACAAACTAACACATTAGAAACACATGCACACACCCAGATTGCACAGTTACAACTCACACACCATGTGCCACTGGGAGTGTGGTTTAGTGTTTTTTGTTTTTTGTTTTTTTGTGAATGGAGAGAGGTGTCTTGGAGAAAGGAGTGTGTGATTGAATGAATGAACGTCTACCTGTGTGTAAATAATGATGCTCTATTTTGATACTGTTTGTCTTCTTGAATTTCAAGCAGAGAGAAACAGTGGAGCAGAGCAAAGTGATTTCCCTTGACAGCATGCTGAGTGTGTGTGTGTGTGTATACCAGTGCCCCTCTCCTGGTGACAGCTTCTCCTTTCACTATGACTGTGTCTCCCTCCATCAGTGCAGGCCACACGTGATACGCCACCAGTGGCGCAGTGAACTCTGAATCGTAACTACGCCTGTACCTGAGGGAAAAAAAAGGAGAAATTAGGTTTATTAGAAAACCAATACTCACCCCTAATCTCTCCTACTCACCCCTACTCACTAATACTCACTAATACTCTCCCCTACTCATCCCATTCACTCCTACTCGCACCTACTTGCCCCTACTCACCACTGCTCTCCCTTACTCACCTGTACTCACCAATACTCACCCCTAATCTCTCCTACTCACCCCTACTCATCCTACTCATCCTACTCACCCCTACTCATCCTGCTCGCCCTTACTCACCCCTACTCATCCTACTCATCCTACTCACCCCTACTCATCCTACTCATCCTACTCACCCCTACTCATCCTACTCATCCTACTCGCCCCTACTCATCCTACTCGCCCTTACTCACCCCTACTCATCCTACTCATCCTACTCACCCCTACTCATCCTACTCGCCCCTACTCACCCCTACTCATCCTACTCATCCTACTCACCCCTACTCACCCCTACTCATCCTACTCATCCTACTCACCCCTACTCATCCTACTCATCCTACTCGCCCCTACTCATCC
>CM075021.1:2531906-2544483 GCA_037576675.1 Pangasius sanitwongsei | reverse complement strand
CTTTGGGATGAACTGGAACACCGACTGCACCCCAGACCTCCTCACCAACATCAGTGTCTGATCTCACTAATGCTCTTATAGCTGAATGATCACAAATCCCACAGCCACGCTCCAAAATCTAGTGGAAAGCCTTCCCAGAAGAGTGGAGCTTATTATAACAGAAAGAGGGAATAAATCTGAAATGTGATGTTCAACAAACACATATGGGTGTGATTGGTCAGGTGTCCACATATTTTTGGATATATAGTGTGTAGTTCACAGACACCACTGTGAGAACCATTGATATAAAGGGAATATTAAAGGTGAAAATGTGATTTTTTTATTATTATTTTTTTTTTTTAATAGATCACTAGCAATGCGTCATCTGATCTCACTATCAAAGGTGACGGCAAGGCCATCATTCGTGGAAACGAGGGCGTCTTCATCATGGGCAAGACGGTTGAGTTCAGGATGGGTGGTGATATTGAGCTCAAAGCTGTGAGTACTGTCTTCTGCTTCAGAGAGGCTTATCTATCATACAGGTGTTTTTGAGTAACAATAGAGATTAAATAATTGGAGAGTGATATACCTTTTTAAATGAAACCTAGACAATGAGTCCTTACTATGAGTGCAGTACTAATTTGAAAGTGTTTATGTATACTGGGTGAACCATTTTGGTGGCACAATCTTCAGTAAATGACTGAATTCTGTGGCCCTTAAATCTCACCAGGTAATCCCTGTTTACCATGTCATACACAGGAGAACAGCATTATTCTGAATGGCTCTGTGATGTTTAGTCCATCGCGCATCCCCAACACCTCTCTGGGGGGTGAGCTGTATTTCAACGAAGGCCTGGAGAGGTACAAGCTCTGTATGTGTGCAGATGGGACCCTGTTCAGAGTGCAGGTCAAATATCCCAACATGGGCTGCCAGACCACGGACAACCCCTGCGGAGTGGCTCACTGAGCGGAGGGGAATTCCACAAGACTTATACACACCACACACCCACACACACTAACACACCTGTCTGTGTTTTTGGGAATTGATAACAGCTCTGCAAGATAAAGTCATGTACTTCAACACAAAGTCATGGTAATTGTTATATAGAGATTGGTCTATAGCCATAATTACATAAAACCTAAATACACTCGCATTCTGATTTTGCTCTATTTAAGTCTTGATTATACACACATTCATTTTTATAATTACTCGTTACTTTAAACCCCACCCTACACAAACACTCTTCTTTTTATTTCGTAACGACTTGGCCAAAGAGCTGCCAGTGATTTACAGTTGATTCACCTTGGCATTTTTATAGTTTTTAAAGCTGAATGCTCTTTAGCTTTTCGTACATGCAGTATGTTGTTTATGAAGGTTTGATGAAGATTTCTGGTGGATGTAATTATAGCAGTATTATCTTTTTTTGATTGTAACATTTTATGAAATCCACATTATTTCTCTGGAACATGATCAGACTCATAAAAGTTCTTATGGAAAATCCAGGCAGCCTTGTAGGTCGTGAGGTACTGCACAGGGTGTCTGAGATATTTATGCCACTTAATGTGTTTTATATATTCCTATATAGATGTGTGTTGGCAGCTGTATATGGCTCAGTTGTCCAAGATTCACTATAAAACAAATCTCAGTTCACTTCCTCAAGAAACTGAAATGTATTAGCAATATAGAGTCTTTGCTCTGTGTTAAAAGGGATGACCTGTTCGCCATTTAGCTTAACCCTGTACTCACATGTCACTTAATCTGCTTAACTGCTGTTAGCACCAGTCATAGGTTGACATATAGTACAATGGCATTACTGCATCTGATCTGATTTGATTTGCATCTGAAATGTTATGCACTTCAGCTTAAAGATAAAAATATTTTTGTCAGTCATATATGAACTTACGTGTGCTTTAACTAATATGCTTGATAAGATGAAAATAGAAAACCTATGGTATTTGAGTTGTTTGATATTTTGTGCAATATGACACTTATTATTTTTGTTTGGATCGCAGTTTTCATGTGTAGTATTTATTTGAATTATGTTGTTTTCTTTTTAAGAAGTGATCAGATGATGACCATGCTGCATTTTCACTAATGGTCATTAACTCGTGTTACATGCATACATGAAGGTGCCGTTTAAAAGGGAAATAATTTTTCATTAAAATGTTTGCATTGAATAAATACATTTGAGTATGTAAAAAAAAAAACGTGGTGATTATTTACTAATATGATACCTTTCCTTATAGTTTTTTTTTTTAATTTAAAATGCTTTGGTGGAGCAAAACCATAGTAAGAAATTAACTTGTACACGTGGTTGACGGTAAGTTATTTACAACAGCATCTGTGTGCATGTGTGCGTTCATATGCTTCAGCAATACAGTGCAGACTTTGATCTTAGGTGGGTTCAAGTCAAAGTCAAAGAAATTCACAGTCGCAAGCAAAAGTGTTTGGATGATACGTTCTGAGCAAGTATTATAGAGTTCCCTCTGAAGTGGCTTTGAAAGCTGTATGAGGTATGTAAAAATATTTTTCTTTTAACTAATTTTACTTTTTTTTTTTTTTTCAACAAAATCTCAAAGCCTAAATATACACAGTATCTGTCCGTGTAAACAAATTGCATTTATAGTGTAATGATAGAAAAGGTTTGATTTGTGATTTATCTTTTTTTATATATATATATTTTGTTGTTCACAGGTTCTTAGTCAGTTTTCTCAAAGGTTTAAGGCAAATATCATACTGACATTAAAATGACAAAACGTAAAATAGAAACTGATCATATTTGGCAGAAGAACTTCAGACCAAAGGGATTAAAAAGAGCATGATGAACATACTCTGAAATCACATTATTTATATTGTCTTTCTGACCTACCTGCTGATACAAAACTTTTGTCTCTATATTGTATAGGGCTTGCTGTGATGTTAGTGTCCAGTGTTGTGCACTGCATTGCAGTTCTGATTTTCCAGCTGTGGGGAGTACAAACCCTCTCCCCCGTCCCTACCTGTCCAACCTCCTGCGTATGTGAAAAGACTTCACTTGTCAACTGTACCTCATTGGGCCTATCCAAGGCCCCTTCACATATCCCAGCAACTGCCACTGTCCTGGATCTATCACATAATGCCTTGCATTCTCTGGCTCCTCTTGGGTCAGGCCACATGCATTTGCGAGGGCTTCAGCATTTGTGGGTGGGAAATAATTCACTGGAGAGTCTATCCATGTGTTCAGGGATCCAAGGTATTGTGGGCACTAGGACCCTGACTAGAAGAAAACAGCGATGTGTGTCCTGGGCACCTGATCTACAGTCGCTGTCTGCTGACAGAAACCAGCTAAAATGTCTGCCAAGAGGTGAGAATGTCACCCACTCGCACACATGGCCACACCCAGACTATTTCAGAAACCTAATTTATGACCTTACCAGCTCCAAAAATCATGCCACTGTGGCAACAGTGATATCATAATCCACAGTCATTAAGTAAGATAAAATATGATGGGTCTTGTTCTTACAGCAAAATAATCATCAACAGGTGGGGAGCTGTAACCCAACGCGATGTGGAGGGTCATTAAAACCCAAAATTCATTATTTTCCTATAACAGCATGGCTCGAAGTGTTTTAATCCTCTTATACCAAGGCACTTTTCCAACAATTACATTTTATTATTTATAAAAGAATGACATGTGGTACTTTATCACTTACAGTATAGAAACTATAAATAGTCCCTTCAGCAGCCTCTCATTTTTCTTTCTCTTTAAGTCAATAAGACCAAATGAAGCTCATCATGTTGCCAGGAAACTGGAAAATGCAAAGTCCTGAAGATTTCAACATGCTGTAAAACTTAATGACACTGTAGACTCCTTCCATAAATTTCAGTTAAAAGTTCTGTTAACATCTCCTTACAGAAAGCATCGCCATATCAACAATTATACATTTTCAATGATAAATAACAGCACGTTTTAATCCATTTATTATTTAGGCTTAGATTACGTTCATTATACACCATAAGTAGTATGTCCCTGTGAGTTAGCTGTTTCTATAGAAAGGATAATGTATTAGAACAAGTACATTAATATAAACCTGTGAATTGCATTGCAGACAGAACTGCTTTTATAGAAAATTAATCATCTTTTGACCAGTCAAATTTGAAAATTCAACTGTATTATAATAAATGTACATTCACTGGCCACTTTAATAGGAACCTGTTCATTTATGCAGTTATCCAATCAACCAATTAGGTGGCAGCAGCACAATGCATAAAATCATGCAGATACAGGTCAACAGCTTCAGGCAATGTTCACATCAAACATCAGAATGAAGAAAAAGTGTGATCTCCATGACTTTGATCGTGGCGTGGATGTTGGTACCATGTGGGCTGGTTTGAGTATTAAGATTCTGAGGCTGTCATGGGCACAGACCCCCGAGAACTGGACAGTTGAATACTGGAAAAAGACCAGGTGATTTTTTTTTTAAATCTTCAACTCTCCAGTTTGGGTGAGTCTATGCCCATGACAGCCTCAGATTCTTGTTCTTGGCTGACAGGAGTGGAATCCAATGTGGTCTTCTGCTGTTGTAGTTCATACACCTCAAGGTATGATGTGTTGTGCATGCTGAGATGCTTTTCTGCTCACCACAGTTGTAAAGAGTGCTTATTTGAGTTACTATATCCTTCCTGGCAGCTCGAACCAATCTGGCGTTTTTTCCTATGACCTTTCTTATCAACAATGTGTTTCCACCCACAGAACTGTCACTCACTCAATGTTTTTTTTTTTGTTTGTTTGTTTTTCGCACCATTCTTTGTAAACTCTAGAGACTGCTGTGCGTGAAAAGACCCAGGAAATCAGCAGTTTCTGAAATACTCAAACAAGCCCTTCTGGTAAAAACAAACATGCCACAGTTAAAGTCACAGAGATCACACTTTTCCCCATTAAGATGTTTGATGGGAACATTAACTGAAGCTCTGTATCTGCATGATTTTATGCATTGTGCTGCTGTCTCATGATTGGCTGATTGGATAACTGCATAAATGTGCAGGTGTTCCTATTAAAGTGGATGGTCAGTGTATATTATGATACCTCAAATATTTGATTTAGTCAGAGAAACAGTTCAGCAGCTCATAAGCCAGTTTTAATAAGTAATAAGACAAGGAGTTCATATATTAGCAAGGCCCTTTTCTAAAACCTACATAGTTTACATGTATCATAGCTTGGCTGTGGTGGTCGTGGGGTGGTTTCAGACTGAAGCATAATGCTCTAGTGCTTCTGTCATTCATATAAACAAACCAAAATTCCTGTGTTTAACACAGTAATTGAAAGAAAGACCTTTCTTCTGCAATACTATCAACATTTATGAATCACTGGTGTCATTTAACCAATGAAAACACCCCCACGTAGTGTTAAAGGGCTGGGCACAATCATTTCAGTGTTTTATTACAGGTCGTAAAGAAAAGAGATGTGCTTCATCACATTCCATGGTTATCTTTGTCATTGTGTTGTTCATGTTCTGCCTGCCATATGTGTGTTCACATGGGTGTGGCACAGTGGAATAAGGAACATTTCTTCTTTTTCTTTTAAGGTATAGGAAAAAGATTGGCTTATATTGTAAATAACTATTCAATGTTTATTAGCATCATTGGATAATATCTCTAATTTTCATAATAATCAACTACTAGACCAAAGACTACCATACTTACGAATAGTAGACCAAAGACTAAATATTACCATATGAAAATAATAGGTTTAGGCATTGATTAGAACCATTACATACTAGGAAAAGTATGTAAATGCCATCTGTACCAGCTTTTACCACACCTGAACCAAATTATCACAAACACTGAACACCTGGTACAATTGTGCTTAAAACCTCAGTTTATTATTTCATTATTCATCCTAATAAGCATATTTTCAGTAACAACCAGGTTTTAAATTGGGATTAAGGGAGTAGAAGGGTCATATTTAATTATTTAATTATGTATGTATGTATGTATGTATGTATGTATGTATGTATGTTGCTCCCACTCCAAATTAACTCCCAGTAGCTACTATGAAATATTCAAGAACAACAGTGAAACTATTAGAAAAGATATAGTTATAGTATAATACAAGTCTGGACGGTCTGATGGATTGTGGGAGTTTAAGGGGTTAAATGGAGCAGTAAGGTAGTGGACTGTGCCTGGAAAATAAGCATACAATTTGGCACCATTCACAATTGTAGTATCAATCAATACTACATCAATAACAAGGACTATTAAATACAGTATAACCGCTATTTTACTATTGTTCTAATGTCAGAGAGGCATTACTCAAATTTTTTTCCACAATAGATAGTAACTGGGTTTATTTTCTATTTTCTGCAAAAGTTTCATTTGGTGTCTCTGGTGAGACTTCTGTTTTTCCACAGTACTGTTAATTAATGCCAAAGGGCTTTGGTTCCTTTCCATCCCTATTGGCAAGACCAGGATCAGCTTTCACAACCCAAAGACATTAAAAGACTATGGTCCAGGCTGGTTTTTTTTTTTTCCCTCAACAACAGTCTAAAATATAGAGAGTTGCCAAAATGATCCTACCACCACAGTGTTTTTGGAAAACCTTCTGTAAGAGGTCTCGGGCATAACATGGCTGTTCCCAGAGGCAGTGTGCTTTTAGCTGTTTTTGAGTCTGTGTGCACAAGACATTCTACTCTTTTCTGCTCAGCAGTCAATACAGCTCTCAAAATAAAAGCAGCAAAATCTCTGTTCACTCTCTTTTTCCTGTAATAGCCAAAACATTACTTTCGCTACATGAAACTACCTCATAATGTAAATGTATAAATGAGGACACAGTATCTGTATTTACAACAGAATAGATGACTATTTGGAATAATGACAATGCAAACACTTAGATTTCTCTCACACACAGCAATTATAAATTGCTACCATATCATAATTATATTTCACTACACAATCCTCAGAACTGTGATGTTCATGTTTCATTAATGTACTCTTTTGCTTCAATAAAATCCCCTTAGCATTACAAGCTTACCACTAGTAAAATGTGTGTGGTAAACATCCTTACTTCATGAGAAACATGTATAAATTTGAATAAATGAATACAGGGTGGGTTTTGTTCAATTTCATACAATTGAAATAAAATTTTCCTTTGCTTGAAATTGGCACATAATATCACTTTATAGCGCTGTGCATACATATACGTTTTCAAAAGGAGGAAAAATATAAAAAAGTGGTAACCAAGAAATCCAAAGTTTTAATAAGGATTTATTATCCTTATAAGTCCTAGGTGTCGCAACATGCCTTAGATCTCAAACACAGAACCCTCAGAAGCAAAGTTCATGTCCACCAATTGTGGATTCTATCAGCTAGAGTCAGAGCTTATGCCTGTGATATAAAGGCCCAAAGCAGATATTCTTCCAATGAAGTGAAATTGAAGAACTACATGGTGTTGGTACAAGCTTAAATAAGCTTTTATCTGACATTTTTACAGTCAAATCCTGCAATGAATAATTATGTAAATCTTTCTTACTGTAAAAGATAGGAGGCAGGATGTATCGATACCTAAATTGGCTCAACCTATACCCATGATCATAGACAGTGGTAAAACACAGCAGGTTTGTGTTATTATGGACACATTTTTAGTAGTAGATCAAAAACTACAAGTAGTCTTGCCAAGAAACAACCTAAACACAAGTTAAAACCATAACTGGTGACATGACCAGATTAAAGCCATAACAAGAACATTCTGAGGATCTTAACTCTACATAGCATCCTGATTATCTTTTTTTCACAGACACATTTAGTCATTTAGATACACTTTTTGATGCTTTTATCTAAAGTAAACAAGGAATCATTAACCTTGCACAAGACATTAAATGCATAACTTCTTGAGCCATAGACATGTACTCTGGACATGGAGTCACACCTGGGGTATGCTAACCATGAAAAATCAGATGCAACAGTAAATCTCACTTCTCCATCTTAGGACTGGGCAATATTAAATCCCTAAAAGTACTCCAGCTCTCCCACAACAGAATCTCTGAGATTGGCCCTGCTGACTTGGCTGGTTGTACTCACTTGGGTGAGCTTCACCTTCAACATAACCTCATCAACACCATCCACCCTGAAGCCTTTAAAGACCTGCAAAAACTAAAGGTAACAAACCATGACTTTAAATATATTTTAAATATTTTGTGGATGACACATTAAGAGTTACTGCATCTATCACTTAGGTCCTTGATGTGAGCTATAACCTGCTGGCCACCATACCTGTGCCAGCCTACCTGTCTCTACGGAACCTGAATGTGTTGGTGGACATTTCTGAAAATAGGTGGAGGTGTGACTGTAAGTTAAAGACACTAAGAAGGTGGCTCAGCTTTGACAGGGAACTGGGGAATCCTGCATGGGAAGTGGTATGTTTCTCTCCCTCTCATCATGCTGGAAAGGACCTGCTGTACCTGGAGAAATCGGATCTTGTCTGTCCACAACCTGTATACAACACACCTGGTGTCGAAAAAGAAGTGACTGTGGATGAGGGGATGGAATTAATTCTTTCCTGTAGCACTGCCAACCAAGGTACTAATTCAGTTGTCTGCATGGAATTTGGCTATATAGAAATCACCTAATGTGTATAAGTACTACATACTAACAGCCATCATAGCATGTAGGTCATAATTATGAAAACTGTTTCTTTTCTTCAGATTTCATGCACACTCGTTGGTGGACACCCCATGGCCAAATCTCTGACAGCCAACAATTCCTTCATATCAGTAACACCATAGAGCATGATGCAGGACTTTATGTCTGCGTCTCAGGATACCAGGAAGAGCACTTGTCAGTTTTCAATGTACGTGTTCATAAAAGAGCTCATGACAGAAGACTGCGACGAGAAGCACAATTTGGACCAGTTGAGCTTAACAGAGAGGATAACGACAACATACAGAGGAATGTGCCAGCTGTACGAGTAGTGCAACAATCTCAGTTTGTATTAGCTGTCTGCCTGTCTGTCTTCATCACATTCATTGTGGCCTTTGTCCTTGGTGTTTTATTAAGACCACTTCTGGAAAAATGCTACAAACGAATCCGAAATAAGAGGAATTCTACTACACCACCTTCAAACTCGCGGACTTCCACAAATGGACAGAGGCCATATGTGAATGAAGGCTATTCGGATACAGATGACCAAGAACAAGAAGTGCATGAAGGTCCAAGAGTGACATTTGGGGGGGTTACAGAAATACAGGAACAAGGGGGTGTTCCATATTATGTCACTGTAGAAGACAGTCCATCTGGGAGCAATACAGATGTTGCAGCAATATATGAGAATGTAAAGAAAAAGGAATCTTTGACAGAGAATATTGAGGTGCACAAAGAAGTGCCACTAAGAGAGGAAAACAAAGAAATGACAAGCCCAAGATCCACTGAGAGCCTAAATGCTGAAAGTAACAAAGGAATGCAGTATGAATATATCCCAGACCCAGAAGACACCACAGAAATAGAGGAGAGGAGTATTTCACCTGCATCCTCTCTCTCAGGTGAACAGCAAGGACCCCAGATATCTTATGAGGCAAAAGATTCAACTGAACAAAGTGTAGATTCTCCTACAGTCAGCATATATGAAGAAGATGAACAAGCCAGCACGGACCATCAGGCAACAATACCAGGATTTATTACTGATGCATTTCCACTGAAGATGTCTGAATCGAAGGAACAGAGTGTGGATGAAATGGACCCAGATTTATGGAATGACAGTGGAGACAGTTTTTCATTCACTGAGGGCTCGCCAAGATCAAGTAGTCGTGTTTCACATGTTGCTGCTCTTGGTTATCCACCAATTCAAAAAGAAATGTCTGTAGATGAACTGTCTGATAGACCAAGCTCCTGTAACTCAAGTGAAAGTGGAGAAAGTGAAGGAGGACCCAAAGAATACACAGTCAACCCAGAGGATGATGAACACTCAGAAACACAAATTTCCTACTCAGAAAATGATGACATCAACTATGGTGAAAACAGACTTTCCCCTTTTGAAGAAGATATCCTAACTGAAGACCAGAAAACAGGCACAGGTGTTCAATTCAGACAAGACACTAATACCCTGGACCCAACAGACATACACATGACTTATACTCGGGAAGACAGTTTTGATGATGAGCAGTTTACAGAGTACAAAGAATGCTCTCAGTCCTCAAATATTAGTAGTGATTATGAAGATGAACCTACACAATACCATGTGCATCCTGTTTATAGGACCAGTCGAAAGACCACCAGTCTGATGGTGGAAGACAGATCACGTACCAGTAGCTGTAGTGAAGAAAATGAAGACAAACAAGGAGAGTACCCCAGGAGACTTGAGATAAGATTAGAACATACGGTTCCTAGCACTGATGCCACACCAGTCATAAGCCCAGACAGGCTTCTCAATATTGACTATGACAACTCCTCAAGCAGTACAGATAAAGAGGACAAGCACAGTAAAGAGAAAGAGAGAAGGATATTTAAAGGTCTTAGCGGACTAAGTGCACTGATGTTTAACAGAAGTGGGTCTGAAACAAATAAGAAAGCTGTCCAGCCCGAACCCAATACAGCAACCACAATCAGTAAAGGTACTGGGGGATTCTTGGGCTTTTCTTTCAAAAAACAGCCAATGATGCCGTCAGAAAATGTCAACCCCACCACAAATGATGATAATTTCTTTGTAACAATAGGACAAGCCTTTAATAGACTACCAAAGCTGAAAAATTCTCTTCTGTTCTCGATCTCTCCACCTAAACCTCCACATCAACAGGAGTCTACATCTGTAATAGACAGAATATCTGAATCAGAGAGGCCCCATGTGAGTTCATCTTTTGATGACAGTATCTTTGGAAAGATTGATCAAACCTTAGATCCAATACCACGAGTAAAGAGATATCTTCATTTCTCACAAAGTCCTCCAATTCAGGCTCCACCTTATTCAGCTGAAGAAGAAATCATCCCTAATGAAGTTGTAAAAACTGAATCAAAGAAATGCACTTTCTCTTCTGAGGATGATGCCAGTGCAACCACTAAAGGAGATAATTTCTTTGGTCAGATAGATGCATCCTTTGATGACCTACCCAAAGTAAAACGGTATGTTCAGTTTTCACCCTCTGAATCACAACTCTCAAATCATTCAACAACTTCAGCATCACTTAACCAAGTGGCTAGGCCTGAGGCAGTGTCAAAAACAGAATCCCCATCTGAAACAATCAGTATTTTCTTTGAAGGACAAAGTATATCACTACCTGCAGTACCAAAGGTGCAGAGGTATGTCCAGTTTAAACAGTCTGAGCCTCAAACTGTGTATGAGCTCACTCCAACCATTAAGGAAGACAGTTTCTTTGGGCAAATACCTATATCATTTGATGAAGTGCCAAAAGTAAAGAGACACATTCTGTTCTCACAATCAGAATCTCATTACCAAACCTCATCACCATACCATCCCTCCAAGAAAAAATATCCACTAATTGATGAACAAATAACACATGAAATAAAAACATCTCTATCAACAGGTAAAGATCATGCCAAACCTCACAATGTTGGAGATAATTTCTTTGGACAAATAGCTGCCTCTCTGGACAGAGTGCCAAAAGTAAAGAAGTACATTCAGTTTACACAATCTGAGGAGCTCTCTGAAACTCTGTCACCATACTTTCCCTTAAATAAGACAGTGCCAATCATACAAGCAGGCACAGAACTGAAGAGAAATAATTCACCATCAAAAGACTGCAATGCAGTTGTTGATGAGCACAATTTCTTTGGACAAATAGGTGTGTTCTTTGAAGGAATACCAAAAGTAAGGAGAAGAATTCAATTCACAGAACATTCACCTCAGCCTCCTGAGTCACAGCCTCTGTCCTCACTCAAACAACCAGGGACACCTGCAGTCACAGCAAAAGGAACATCATGTTCCATATATGATGCAAAATCAAGCCAGAGTAAAACTAATTTCTTTGAATTAATCCAAGTATCTCTTGATAATATACCAAAGGTGAACAGATCTCTTCAGTTCACACAGTTTGAAGCTGAACCTTCAAATCAGTCAATCCCTTCATTCTTTGGACAAATAGATATATCTTTTGATGAAGTCCCAAAAGTAAAAAAATACCTTCAGTTCATAAAATCTGAACCTCAACCATCAGCTCAGTATCCCTCAACATCTGTAATTACAGAAAGTGTCACACCAGAGTCCTTGACAAAAATGCACTCTAAAAGATCTGAGGCTGAAATAAGTCCATCCATTAAGGGAGATAATTTCTTTGTGCAAATAGGCACATCTCTTCATGGACTGCCAAAATTGAAAAGATACATTCAGTTCACACAATCTGAGTGTCAACCTTCAGCTCAGTCACCCTCATTGACTGTAATTACAGAAAGTGTCACACCAGAGCTACTGACAAAAATGCAGTCTACAAGATCTGAGGATAAAGTTAGTCCGACCATTATGGAAGCTGATTTCTTTGGTCAGACGGGTTCAGCATTTGATGGAATGCCAAAGGTGAAAAGATACATTCAGTTCACACAAGCTGAACTTTATCCCTCAAGTCAGTCACAATCTCCAACTGAGAAAATGACCAAAAAAAAATGGAAGACATTAAGCTCC
>CM075021.1:2475390-2500459 GCA_037576675.1 Pangasius sanitwongsei | reverse complement strand
TAAAAAGCCATTTTAAAGGCTTGATAAGAAAAGATATTAAACAAAGAAAAACAACTACATTCATGATACAGATAAGTGCACAACTACAATCTTACTATGTGATGCCTCAGCTGTGCATGGGACACTATGTGAGGTCGTCTCTGAAGATGAGATTTTCTTAAAAGATGGATAAACAATCCATCAAACAATCTGCTTTTGTGCAGCGGCTCTGCGCTTTTGTGTAGCGGCTCTGCGCTTTTGTGCAGCGGCTCTGCGATTTTGTGCAGCGCTTCTGCGATTTTGTGCAGCGGCTCTGCGATTTTGTGTAGCGGCTCTGCACTTTTGTGCAGCGGCTCAACAAAACTTAAAATTGAGCAGACTAGAGACAGAGCGATACTGGCAGCGGTGAATCTACTCCAGTTCAGAAGGGTTTGGCTCGCACATTTAGGGCTAAAGTGCACCGAAACCCTCTACTATCCAAGATATTTCTTTAGGTTGGCAACTGTTTCTTCTGGCTTGGCTGTTTTATAGGAAGCACATGTGCAAAAATACAAAACAAAACAAAAAAAGGCCTCCTCCATGTTTGTCTTTTTTTTTAGCAACAAGCTACCAGCTAAGTGTGATGAGTGATGTGTATTCCTCCACAAAACCATACAGTGAACTGTATGGTCAGTGTTATAGATTTAAAAGCAAATATATCTATATGTTGGTTGATCAGAAGCAAATACTTGTATAAATAATTTTAAGGTAAGAAGCGCTACTGTGTTTCCTGCTGATGCTGTGAGCAGCCATGTTGATTTGACGTCACTTGCTGAACTCGGGGGTTGATGAAACCAGCCCGAGCTGAAGGGCGTTTTCTTTGTTCTTCGTGGTCCGAATTATGAGTTACGACCTTTAGTTGAATGCAGTATTAAACTGCCACAAAAACTACAATGGGTAGAAAACTGTGTTCACCATCCAAAAACAGTATAAGATCTTATATCCTTATAAAAATTAAACATAAATAATCCTGGTATTATTTTTAGCTTTACTGTAAAAATTTCTTTTTACTATTACCGCTGCAGCTACGTAAGCTTCCTTTCAACATTTCATTAATTTGTTTTGTTGAAATTAACTATAAAGTGTTACTACGACGCTACAAACCATGAACTTGGCGTGTGAAAGAACGGCGAAGCTTCATAGACCAATGAGAGACGAGAACCTTTAAGTTTTTTTGTCGTATCAGCCAATCAGATGCGGCTTGCACGGCCTTAACTCTTGATTTAACGACCGTTAAACACTTCCGCCTTGTAGATCAGGAGCACCAATCAGAGCGCTGTGTAGGCGGGGCTAAACTCCACGCTCACTGACAGCGCTCTCGTCCAATCAGAGCACAGGAGGGACACGGCCGTTAGCCCGCGCTGCACCAATTAGACGGACAGGGAGGCGGGTCTGTTCGCCATCCGTCGAGTTTTTTTTCCTTTAGATGTTTGAAAACGACAAAAATATTACAATAGGGCGAAAGTACAACCTATAATTCAAACCTAGCAAACATAGGATTTCCTCTGTATCTCGTGGAAGTGTTCACAAAGCGCTGTGAGAGACAGGAGGAGAAGAGAAAGGGGTTGTTTTAAAGCTAAGCTAAAAGCTGTTGGGGAAACAGAGCAGCGCGTGAAGGTAAGAAGCGGCCCATCATCCATCACACACACAACACACACACACACACCTCTCTCACATACAATACACACATCTCTCTCTCTCTCTCTCACACACATACATACAAACACAACACACACATATACACACATCTCTCTCACGTACAATACACACATCTCTCTCACGTACAATACACACATCTCTCTCTCACACACACACATACCTCTCTCACATACAATACACACATCTCTCTCTCTCACACACATACATACAAACACAACACGCATATATACACACCTCTCTCACATACAATACACACATCTCTCTCTCACACACATACATACAAACACAACACACATATATACACACCTCTCTCACATACAATACACACATCTCTCTCTCACACACATACATACAAACACAACACACATATATACACACCTCTCTCACATACAATACACACATCTCTCTCTCTCTCACACACACATACATACAAACAAACATAACACACACACCTTTCTCAGAAAGCACATACATATACACACCTCATACACACAACACAGATACACACATCTCTCTCACAACACACACATACAATACACACATCTCTTTCACATACAACACACGTCTCTCTCACACACAGGTACGCATTTCACACAACACACACACATCTCTCTCTCTCTCTCACAAACACAACACAAACACAACACACACACACCCTGCTGTAAACCTCCTAACTGCTAACACCAGAGCACTCATCATCTTCAGCAGCAGTGCACTCTGGGAAATAAACTGAGTGTAGAGTTATACACGAGCTGCTCTGGCTTCTATATTTATCTTTATATTTACCTTTATCTACACATACATGTTGCTCTTTAGCCTCCTGGTGTTGGATAAACAGCTGATCCCAAACAACATCCTCCATTTACTGTCCTCAGCACTTTACTAGCTCCAGGTTAACTAGCTAGCTTAAGCACTCAACTAGGTTTGTTGTCTTAACCTAGTTAGCTGGGTAGCTAGCTCCCTTTTTCCAGGCTAGTAGTTCCATGTCATGAGCTACACACTTAGCTAGTCAGCGAGTGCCAAGTCTTTGTTTTTGTAGAAATTGGTTTTCTGTTGTTGTTTTTGTTGATGTTGTTTTATACTAGATAGAAGACTATATAGAGTGTTTAGAATAAAGGGATTAGTAAATTATACTTTGGGAGCTCCACTAGAGTGTAACACAGCTTTCTAGGAATGATTGATAATTAAGAAGCGGTATACAGAATACAATTTTGTATTTATAATTATGATTTTGTTTATACGTGTGTGTGTGTGTGTGTGTGAGTTTATATTGTCCACACTTAGGGACAGTCATTTTGTTTTATATATTAGGAAAATATACAACATAAATCACCTTCAGTTTACTTTAAACTAAATCATATTTTTATCTTTGCTAACTTTCTACGTTTAAAAAAAAAAAATCATGCCAGACTCCGCTGAAGGATTTTTAAAAACTGTTTTTGTGACTTTTTTTTTTGTTAAAGCTTGTTTAACTGTAAATTTTGTACGTCAGGAATGTTTTTGAGAATTTGTTTTTCTTCAAAAAAGAAGTTTTCTTTCAATGTTATAACAATTGGTAGATAGACAAAAAATGTCAAGTATATATGTGTGTGTGTGTGTGTGTGTGTTATATAATCTGTCGATCTGTCTATCTATCTGTCTATGTTAGGAAACTGTAAATGTTAATAAATAATTTATTTCTACGTTTTTGAATTCACGAAAGGGTTAAAGACACTCCAGGCGTGTGTCTGTAAACGTTAAGATTGTTTTGGCTGATTGCTGAATTCACATTTGTCATTATATGAACAGCGTAAAGATCCTCTAATCCTGTAATCACGCGTCACACTGCGGTCCCGAACTTCCTGAAGTAACACTTTTTGAGACATGTCTGTTAAAGTAGTATTTCTGATCAGTAAGCGTTGGATAAATCACAGAGATGGTCGTCACATTAAAAATCCCACGTGTGCTACAGACAGCTGGTTGTTTTGACTTTTATTATCGTAAGAGCGTGTTTTAGGACTTGCTGTCATCCAGGTTGCACTTGATCATTAGTAGGTCACATGACCCTAATACACGGCTTCCTAAACTTTTTGGGCGAACCCCAAATGAACATCATGAATTTTCTGCCACCCCAAGCCTGGACCACATAACATTTTGAATATTTTATTATGTTCGTACCATATGTTTGTGTAACGCAAGTAACTAAAAACCAAAGGAATATTGTTTACACTGACTTGCCGGTCTAGTGGGAGGTGCTGTGTTGTTATGGGAAAATACTCCACGCTAGGAGAGGCGGAGAAACTGTGCAAAAGCAGCTGTGATGTGATTGGCATTATTCACACACTCGCTGCGTATCTTATGTACAGCCAGAAGATTTAAAAGAGACATTCACTACACAGCACGTCAGAGCCACAACATGGCTGTCCATCTGTGTAAAAACGTTTCCTGTCTGTCTGGCTGTCAAATCAAACTGTAAAATGTTATGACGTTAAACACGCTGGCAAGCTCTGTTACTCTTTAAAACCTTCCGCTGTCGTCGTGATTGTTGTCATGAGCCGCGTCTCCAATCAAAAACTCTGACCTTCTGTTCAGAAGTATTGCCTAGTCTAAAAATCCAGAAGACAGACACACAGAACAGGTCTTTTGGTAGGTTTGAAGGCTACATAAGAGGTTTTTAAAATTGGTTAGTGTTAGATAGAATAGTACGCAAGTATGAGATTTGAAACTCAACGCTAGCTTGTTTAGTGGAGGGAGACAGATGGGGATTTTTTATTTTTTTTTTCTTAAACACACTGAACTGCATTGTGAATTTCTTTCATGACCCCGTCTGTAAATTAAGCAACCCCACCCCTAGTTTGGCAACCGCTGCTCTAATAAGTATGTAGGCTACTGTATATCTGTGCTACGAAAGAGTTTTTTTGCACTGTGCGATTCCAGTGGTCGTTTGCGATTATTACTTGTCACATTGTACAACATGATCCCAGTAAAATCTTGGCAGAATTCTATAATACACTGTGTGATGGTGCGTATCCTTCATGCCAGATTATACGGTTAAAGAAAATCACTACGTCCTGCCGTACCGGGTGCGCAGCGACGCAGAACAGGTTTGTAGCTCTTTAAATAGTTTCATATTGTGATTATAGTAATTAAACCCGATGAACAGAGTGTCTGCGTTATAATTAGTTAGCTACACACCTGGAAGCTGTAACTCGTCCTCTATTCCCTTCATCCCTTTTGTGTCCTGTTGTGATTTGTGAACTGTAACGAGCCATTACAGGGTCGTTCTCTCTGCTGCTCTTCTTTTAAATCCCGTGTCTGGTTTATGTTTCAGCAATTAGCACATTCGTAGCTGATCCTGTGTAACTCTAGTTTTGTGTAACTGTATGCTCTCCTCCTATTGGTGGATTTTATACGAGTATTGTAGCAGTGCTCACTCTCTGAGATTTTAATCAGAATTTTCTGACACTGCCAGAGCTTTGTCTTTGCTCACAGTGGCAGTGAAGCGACTGCTAAGACCTCTGATCTCAAGTCTTGAGCACAAAAAGGTTGTCCTTTACGACGTGAGATTGTTCTCCACCCGACAGCAAAACTGGGCAGAGTATTGCGCGGTGTAAAGCCGGCTTTACCCTTCAGAAGTGTGAATGATAGAAAAGAGCACTTCCTGAAGTGTCTTAAGAATGAAGAAAAAGCACAAAACCCCTTTCTCCACAGGACATACTGGAATTTTTACCAACAGGAGATACACTAACTAACTGGCCGCTTTACACCTGCTAACTCAACGAAACTGGACAGCTGAAGCTCGTGTCCCTTCAACGGTCCAGTTTCTGTCGCCTCAGATTGCTGACAGGACTGGAACCTGATGTGGTCTCCTGCTCTTGTAACTCATCTGTCTCAAAGTTTGACATGGTATGTGTTCTGAAATGCTTTTCTGCTCACCGCGGTTGTAAAGAGTGTGTTTTTTAGTTGCCGTAGCCTCCCTGTGAGCTCAAACCAGTCAAATCCTCTGATCTCTCTCATCAACATGGTGTTTCTGCCTCATGTTTGGCTTGAGCAAACTCTAGAGACTGCTGTGTGTGTGAAAATCCCAAAAGCTCAGCAGTTTCTGAAATACTGAAACCAGCCCATCTGGCACCAACAGCCATGTCACGGTTAAAGTCACAGAGATCCCACTTTTTCTTCATTCTGATGTTTGATGTGAACATTAACTGAAGCTCTTGACCAGCTTGAATCTGCATGATTTTATTCACTGCACTACTGTCCAATGATTGGCTTGTTGGATAATTGCGTGATTGAGCAGGCATTCATTTAAAGTGAATCCAAACAGAGCTTGTGCTCTGTGCATTTCTCTCTCATGGCTCAGTTTTCTAGAGGAAGTGGTTGAAAATTAGCTGCGCATGCAACAGTGACACGATTGTTAATGAGGCAATTCTGAGCCAGTGCAAGCTCGCACAATGTTTCCTGCCATTTCGGCAAGTTTTATTCATATATCTTGACATGCATTGTCAGTGTATTATTATTTTGTCTGATCATCTCAGATGGGAGAAAACCCATCTCCAGGTGTTACGCTGCAAGTGTTCCTAAATGCTTGGAATTATGTGCACAAACCTGCTCCGTGAGATGGATTTACCTGCGCTCCCCCTTAGCCCATTGTTGGTGCACTTTTCAACCAATAACTTCAGACTTCATATCTCTGTTAAAACAGAAGAGCAACCCTCTAAGATCTACAGTCCATCTTATTAACGTACAAAAGGCTGTAATTGCTCCATTTAGGCAAATCTCATTTCACAGCGGGTATGTTCGTCACTGGGACGTCTGCCCGCAGGTAATGGTTCGTGAATGAAAGGGAGATTTGGTGCAGTATGGTAATTATCTCATGGGAACAGTTTGTCATTAAGAGAGAGAGAGAGAGAGAGAGAGAGAGAGAGAGAGAGAGAGAGAGAGAGAGAGAGAGATAGATAGATAGATAGATAGAGAAGGGACTAGGAGGGGGCTGGTGAATGCTCCGAGCGCTTTATTATATAGCTTATTTGCAACGTAAATGATTCGTCTGTTACTCTTTGGTGTTGATTATCCATAGACTAGACACCCTCCCACCTTTTTTCTCATGTTAATCAGATAATTTTTTTGTATTAAGTGTGTAATTAGTACGGAATTAGTGCACAAGTTGCTCAGCTGTGCGTATTTCTCGCACCCGGTGGTTAACACGTCTCCAGTGAACACTCGGATTTCATACACCATTTCCGCTTGGAGGAAGCGTGTCACTCACGTCAGTCTTCCACTGCATTCGTTTTCAGGCAGAAATCTGATCTTACGCACCTGTACAGGCTGTTTCAATCACATGGTCTGCTAATGAATCGTGTAAACGAAAGGGACATGAGACGATAAAAGAAGCTACGCAGTGCCGCATCTGTTATAGCATCATCTTTATCCATTAGCCCAGCGGTGGAGAGCTCTAAAGTTCAGCGCCATTTCTAAACAGTAGCACAATGATTGTGTATTTTCCAGCCATGAGCCAGTTGATAAGGCGCTCTTTCGTTGCTGTCCAGGACGCTCCGAGATGCTTTTGCGCTCACACTACAAACGTGATGTGATCATGTGCATCCTAGACCACCTCCGAATGTGGTTTGAGTGATCGGATCACGATGCACCTCCGAGACACATCGGACCCTGTTCACACTTAGCGCTATCCACTTATGATTGGATCACCCAGGACACCCGTTAATACCAGATGTGAACAGAGATGCATTGTGAGCCGATCACACAAAAAAATCTTCCCGATGCGACAGCAACGAAGGACCAACTAATCGACTAATAGTGTCATGGCCTTAGCTGGAAAACACGTAATCATTGTGATACTGTTTGGAAATGGCGCTGAACAGGAGAGGTCTCCAGCGCTAGCTTAATGGATAAAGCGTGTGGCTGGAGCGCTTATCTCTTCCGTCGTCTCATCTCTCGTTCATTTGTAAGTTTCTTTAACAGACCAAGCGGTTGAAAAGTTTGAAGCAGCCTGTACAGGTACGAGATGATTCACGGGACGTTTCTGCCCGAAGACTAGTGCACCGGAAGACTGATGCACTAAATGAGCTTGATACCCTTCCTCCAGTGTACAGTGTTGTACAAAATCCAATCACAAGTGCTCACTGAAGACGCGTTCAAAACGCCAGGTTTTATGATATCTGATGCCTGGTACATTTGTGCATTGTGTAGTTGTGCTTTTATTTTGCGATGTTGGATGTATATAAAGCCAGCAAAGGAAAGCAAAGGATCCAGGCTTTAGATTGCAGGAGTTGAAATTGATATCATTGTGTAAAGACAACATAATGCGACTGATGTAGAATTACCCACAATTCCCCTGTCTGCTCTATTTAGGGATTGACTACTAATGGACTGCTGTGGAGTATAGAGGTGTGTGTGTGTGTGTGTGTGTGTTTAATCCAGTCAGTGCCTGTAATGTGGACACGTTTGCTCAGTCGTCTGTCTGCTCATGATGTCTGTCTGCTGTCTCCGTGATCACATACACATTAATATTCATGCGCAGGATTAATGCTGCCTTAATGGACGTGGGAAGAAGTGCTGCTTTGTTTGCTGCCGACGCTGTGAGCAGCCATTTTGATTTGACGTCACTTGCTGAACTCAGAGTTGAGGATAACAACAGAGCTGAAGGGGCGTTTTCTGTATCTTTTCCTTTGTTTTCTTAGTTTTCTTTTTTTTCCTTCTTTTTTTCTTTTTTTTATGAACCTGGTCGATTCCTGTGACAGGTAAACGTCTGTGCTGCGTGACTGAGCGTCACCGTGTAGTGTTCGTCAAGTGTCGTAAGTAATGGGCTGTAATTAAAATATCTCTGTTAGAAGGGCTGGAGACGTGAAGATATTATATCAATATCCTCAATATTATCAATATTATATTATATAAATTATGCCACAATATGCTTTTCTGAGATATCGCGATGTTTTTATTAAATTAAATTTAAAAGACTGCCTGTAATCAGCTGAACCTCTTTGACATTTTCTCGTTTTCAGTGTTAAATATTTGTGCTTATTTTTAGACTATTATTTTTAAAACGTAAAAATTACGTTTATTCTAAATGCATTTATTGATAAACAAATTTGTTATGACTTATTTATAACTTCTTTAAATGCAGCACTCCTGTTTTGCTGGCAGTTTGTGAGCAGACCTGTACATAACGTAGAAATGCCTCCGAGTATGATATGATATGATATTTTTGTCACGTTGCCCACCTCTACCTCTTGGTCTTATTAGTTTCTCTAGATGTTTTACGAATTCCTTCAGCAGACTTTCACTGCGCAGTGTGTTGTGGTGCTCTACTTTTCTAAAATACTTGTTTTCAGTGCAGAGGTCTATATCGAGACATGATGCTGTTGATCTTTGCTCTTTTTTTTTTTCCTTCCTCCTCTTGCCTCTCTATTGTCCCCGCTGCAGTCTTTCAGGCGGGAGAGCTGCGGTGCTGCCGTCGACCTGCAGCAGGGAAGTTCTCTCTGCACTCGGACTCGTGCATCATTAACCCTAACTCAGTGATGTGACAGTACGCCATCACAGACGAGCGCATTAGCTGTTTTGTATTATGATCAAATAACGGCACGGTCTGGAGTGTGTTATTCCACTTATACCACAGCGATTTGCCAAAGATTACAGTTAATTTATCAATGAATGACATTTTAACAGTTTATAGTTAGATTTAACGTTGTGGAACATCTGTGAAACAAGTTAGTTCCTGTTCTCACTTATGCTATAGCTGTGAAAAACACCAGCATCTCTCTCTCTCCCTCTCTCTCTCTCTCTCTCATTCTCTCTCTCAAAAAAAAACAGCTCGTCATTTTACAGAGAAACTAGAAAGCGTAAACTCCTCAGTCCTGAAGACTTTCCCGTGCTAGGAAACTTTGTAAAGCACCGGGGCTGTTACAAAGCGCCAACACTCGAGACTCCATCCATAAATGTTAAATAAACATCTCCTAACAAAAAAACGTCACCACGTCAACGGTTATACTTTTTTACTGTGTTAAACAACACATTTTTAAAATATGTTTATTATTAGTTTTAGATTATGTAGCTTATGTTGCTCAGATTAAGTCCCTGAGTATGAGCTGTTGCTATAGAAACAAGCGAGCGCATTAATACAAACCTGTCGTTCATGTTACTGCCGGAACTGCTGTCCAAGCCGTGCAAAAATGACGCACAACTTCTGACCAATCAGAGTGGAGTATGTGGTATAAGTGTGTTTTATGGTTTCAGTGGTGTACATGTGCTCATTTTTTTTCGTAGGTCCAATTCGAATGCGAAATGAGTTGTAATTATGAAAAGAAATAATTTTCCTCTTGCAGAATGTCCTGTTTTTATTTATTTATTTATTTATTTATTTATTTATTTTTTGGGGGGGGTGGGGGACTGATATTGAATAAAAACGCGATATGCGATAACTTGTTAAATAATGCGATATGCGGTACTATAATGCTATGAGTGTGTAAAATCAATTTAAATTTTATATATATATAAACTGAAAATGACATAACCACTATAAATGTTTCATGTTCTTCTGAGGAAAAGAAAGCATTCTTTGCTGTCTGCGTCGCCCCAAAACTTTGAATTTTTCGTAACTTTTTGAAGTATTAAAATCATTCCGTTAACGCAAGCCCTTGCGATATGCATATCGCGATATTTACAGTTGCGATGTTTCGATAATTTCGATAATTACATTGATTAGTCTTTGGAATCGATTCAAACCCAGTCAAGGTCACAGCAAGGTCAAACGTCTGTAAGCACTGGACTCATTGGCAGCGGAGGCATCGCTGTTGAGATTGCTGGCGTGGAGTTTTACTTGTAATGAAGTAGTGTGGTGTCTTAACAGTGTTTGTGAAGTCAATTTAGTGGGGGTTGTGGTGGTGAAGTGAGGCCCGAGAGAGCGGTAGTGAAAAGTCAAATCGGCATTGGTCAATACTTGAGGTTTTAGTGTCAGTCTCAGTTTTGATTCATCTCTAGGTGAAGTTGTTTGTGGTATTTGTGTGTCATTTAGTGTGCAGTCTTCATACAGAGCTCTAGATTGTGACTAACATGGACACCAACGTGAGGAAAAAATGTATTTTTATTTAGGTTGCCAGCGGTGACAGGTGGCGTCTGCAGAAAGGCATTTTAAAACGCCGTGGCTTCAGGAATCGGCTCAGTTATGAGCACATCAAGCAGGGAAGGTGTTATAGCCGGGAAAAACGCATTTCATAACACGAAGCGTTTCACTTTAAATAACCGATGTGAAACCTTGAGGAGGATGGGCTGCAAACGCAGAAGACTACATCAGGTTCCACTCCCGTCAGCCGATAAAACAGGAATCTGACGCCACAGGATCACCCAAACTGGACCAGGTGAAGACCAGCTGATGTTTTTCCAGTCTTCAGCTGTCCTGTTTTGTGCCCACTATAGCCTCAGGTTCTTGTTCTTGGCTTCTAAAAAAAATCTTACATGGTCAGTATTTGTCGTGTTGTTTTTTTTATGAGCTGAAAGAGAGAATGCCTGCGAGAGGAGGTGGAGCTCTGACCCCCAAAAAAAACATCTAGTGCAGCGCTGCTCGGCCAAAAATAGATAGATGTTTTGTTTAGATGTGGTCAGTAGTGTCATGGTCTTCTGTGTGTTTGATAGAAGTGACAGTAGAAGTGGCAGAGGAATGTTTTTTATAACAGTAACGGATTAAACACAGCCAAAGGGTTTTCAGTGCGGAGAAACGGAGCTTTCTGTGGTATGGTTTAAGGAGAGTCCAGAGGGAGGGGCTGCGAAATCCAACCTACATTTTTTTTGGGAGTCACAGGCGGATACAGAAGGGATGTGAACCGCTAAGGACGGAGTAAGGAGTTTGATCTGGTAAAACAAAATGAACGAGTTGACAGAAATAGACGGAAATGCATTTTAGCCTGTATTTTGAAAAAGGCAGTGAGGTAACTGTCCGATCTCGCACACAGTTGTAGCCTCGTGGCCTTTCAGTCATGTTGCCTGTCGATTCGGTTAGTTCCCTCTCGTGCACTTGCGTCCAAGCATTCTAGTCTAATGCTGCATTCGAGTTACCTCGGAAGGGGGAAGATGGAGCACGGAGCGACGTCATTTTCGACCTCCGTGCAATCGAGCTACGACGTGTGAAAACGCAATACACGTCTTCCGTGTTTGTCTTCTGTTAGCAACAGTCTATCCAGATAACTGTCATGAGTGGTGCATGTTTTCCTCCTCAAAACTATTATATTATATTATAAAAAAAAAATTATAATTTTTTTTTTAACATGTCTCCTCAGTGATAAAACTCTCGCATCCGGACAGCAATAATATGAGCTTCCAGCTGATTGTATTTCCTCCGAACCTGGATGTTTGACACGTGGTCATATGATCACGCTCAATTCACAACATGGCGTCCAAGCAATCGAAGAGGCGCTGGAGAAGAGAAGAGACGCTGGCGTAATGTATAGAAAAGCTATTAAAATTTTTTTCTTAATGATTTCATTTTCTTTCTCCTCCTGAAAATACTTTCCCAGGTAGTGTGTGTAGTCGAGGCTTTACCGCTCAGGACTAAGTATATGGTTCAATACCTCTGCTAAAGTATCCATCCATACTCGCGCTACGAGACTAAATGCGACAAGTAGCAGCAGTCAAACATCCTTTTTTTCCAGCACGAGGTGGATGGAAAATGACAGCCATATGTCCGGACTAAAATTATCAGACGACGGCTGAGTTTGGTGAAAAACAGGAGGTAATCCGGCCTCTAATTTTTCAGAGGAAAAACACCAATCCGGACAGAAATAAAATCACAGTGTAGCACCTGTAAAATAGGAAACTATCCCACAACCCCATGTAATTTTAATCTCGTCCAAACAGGGCTTATATTATAGCTTTTACAAGCGAATGTGTCTGTATGTTGATTGATCTAAAGCAGATACTTGTACATACAGTGTATATATACATTTAAAGGAAAGAAGTGCTGCTGATTCCGTGAGCAGCCATGTTGATCTGACGTCACTCACTGAACTTGGAGTTGAGGAGAACCATGCTGAGTTTACGTGTAGGAAGTCCATGTTGAAATGGTGTTGGTTTTTCTTTTCTGAAGTGAAGTGTAGACAAGTATGGTGAGCCATACTCGGAATTTGTGCTCTGCATTTAACCCATTCACACACAGTAGTGAACACACACCCGGAGCAGGCAGCCTTTTTTGCCTGGGAAGCAGTTGGGGGTTCGGTGCCTTGCTCAAGGGTCTCACCTCAGTTTTGGTATTGAGGGTGGAAGAGAGCGCTGGTCATTCACTCCCCCCACCTACAATCCCTGCTGGACCTGAGACTCGAACCCACGACCTTCGGGTTCACCTTTGGGTTACAAGTCCGACTCTCTAACCATTAGGCCACGACTGCCCTCTGTTCTCTTTTTTTTTTTTTTTTAATTTTGCTAGTCAGAGGTTGGGAATTATGAGTTACGACTAGTGACCTCTAGTCCAATGTAACAGAAGCAGAGCCTGCATGTGTGTGTGTGTGTGTGTGTGTTTTGAGGAACTGAAGAGAGGTTCTGTTTGGATTTTGAAAAGCTGGTCACTGGCTGCGGAGTAAAAAGGAAAAGCAGTCTCTCTGCGACTGACACCACAGCCGAGCAGTTGTCCTGTAAGGCACAGTGAGCACTTCATATCAGAAGCTCTCACTGGTTTTCTTTGAATAGTGTTGCAAGTCTTAAAGTAAAGCTGTAAGCAGACTATAGAAAAAGATCGCAGTGGAGGAAATTCAAGTGAAACGTGAAACAATCACACACTGTAGTGTCCTTTATTTATTTATTTATTTATTTATTTATTTATTTATTTCCCCCTTCATGTTCCACGCAGTGTTTGTGCACACAGTTACAGAGTGGTGAGTTGATACGGCAGGCGCTTTGTGTCTGATCTTTGCCCAAGTACGTTGCTGTTGGTTAAATATCAAACCGAATTTTGAACAGTTTCGATTCTGCAGAGATGAGGATTAAAGAAAGGTTGTTTGATTTGGAACAACAGACTAAAGTAGTAAAATTGCAGGGGAAAAAACGGTGGCTCATGTTTTGCTCTCTTTACGTCATCTAGCTTTTCCTGTCAGACACTGAGGAAGGCAGAGAGAAGGAGTGCAGTATTTCTGCAGTTCTTTGTTCACTAAACTAGGGAAAGTCTGTCTGAATTTCTGGTATTAGTTTCCTAAAATATCTGAGAGACGTCCCATTTCTCTTGTCACATGTGGTAATGATTTACACTTTCAATAGCGTCTAAATAAGCTTGTAATGCCACGCTATAGGCAATATACGCAATTGAAAGGGTTTTTTTTTTTTTTTTTTTTTAATTAGCTGTTAAATTTAGTAGACAGCAGGAGGGTTTTTTTTTTTGGCCAGTGACCCCATTTTAAAGGCTGAAAATAACTCCTTTCTGCACTCATTGAAAGTGCATTACTGTAAATGAGCACAGAGCTGGAATGCTGGGTAACTTTCTTATTTAAAGATTTCAGTTTAACATTTTAACAAAGCAATATAAAATAATATACATCAAAAAAAAAAAAACATGCTGCATCACACATCACATTGGGCTGTGGTACATTAAAGAGGTAAAGACCACGTACGGGTTTCTTATTAAATTACAATCTGACCATTTTAATTATCATCAAATATTCCAAAAATAAAACTTTATTTGCATCAAGTATTGGTTTTGGAAAAATGTTCTGTGACCCCCCACGTGAGGTCGTGACCTCCATCTACGTCCCACACTTGGTCACCTGAGAAGAGGATGGGGGTCACGACCCCACCTCAGGGTTGAAAAGCTATCTTTTTTTCTTTTCTTTCCTTCATCATACATCCATCCATCCCTTTCTCTCCATCTACTCCTTACTCCATCCTAATTCCTTCCTTCATCCAATCAACCATCCCTTCCTCCCTCTTTTTTTTTTCTTCCACCCATTCATCCATCCCTTATACCCTCTCTTCCTACATGCTTTCCTTCCTTTCTCCATCCACCCAACCATTAATCTGTCTCTTACTCCCTCTCTTTTTTCTTTTCATCCAATCAACCATCCCTGACTCACTCTCTTCCTTTCACTCAGCTCTAGCTCGTCCTGCATAACCGTGCTACTGTAATGTTAATTTAGATTTGAAATTAAATAGGGCTGCACAATATATCGAAATTATCGAAACATCGCAAATGTAAATATCGCGATATGCATATCGCAAGGGCTTGCGATAACGGAATGATTTTAATACTTGAAAAAGTTACGAAAAATTCAAAGTTTTGGGGCGACGCAGACAGCAGAGAATGCTTTCTTTTCCTCAGAAGAACATGAAACATTTATAGTGGTTATGTCATTTTCAGTTTATATATATATATATATATATGTATTTAAATTGATTTTACACACTCATAGCATTATAGTACCGCATATCGCATTATTTAACAAGTTATCGCATATCGCATTTTTCTTCAATATCGTGCAGCCCTAGTATTAAAGCTAATCTAGTGAATAATAAGCAGACTCGCTTCACCTGTATTTCTGACTCCGTGTCTGTCACAGATCCTGCAGATCCCTGGTTAGATCATCGCTCTTTGTTGGCTTCCTTATGATGTCATGCATGTTGGGTCTGGGAACCGTGAGCATAAACACACTCCATTAGCTGACTCCAGAGCAGCACCCCGATGTCAGAGTGCTGCAGGAAGCGGCAGCAGTAATCACAGCTAATGAGATGAAGAGAGACGTCTATAAAAAGACCCTGGCAGGGACTGTGGGTTTTGTCTAGGCTGCTTGAGGACCTTTTTGGTCTGTAGATGTGTGTGTGTGTTTGTCTGTGTATTTGTTTCTGTAGCTGGCTTTTGGAGGACAGGGTGGTTGTCTGTGTTGAAGATGAGACGGAGGGTGTGGTTTTGTAGATTGGAACAAAATCTGAACTTAGATGTTTTTCTCTCCTGGTCAACTCATGCATGGTGTAACTCTCAGACATAAAACATACAATTACAACATAACCTCTCTGATGATGAGAGTTGTTGTTGTTATAACGAATTATCAACGAGTGACGAGACGGCCTACGTGTTTGCCATTACCTCCAAGATGCACACAAACGATGACTGTAGTAGCTTGTGTTTGTTTATGACCGCAGTGCTCCATCAGCACTTCCTACCCAGTGTCAGGAATAGTGATGTCATGCCTGATACAGATTAGTCAAAAGCTCCTAAAAATGGGTTTTATCTCTGAAAAGATCTTTGTAGTGAAATTGGAACCATTTGATATACATGCAAAAAAATGCACAAATTTGAGGACGTGCAAAATAAAGTGTTATGCATGAAAAAGCTATTTTCAATAATTATGCCAATAATTACATACTAAAATGATTAAATGCCATCTAAGTCATTTAGGATGTCTGATTTAAAAACAAACAAACAAAAAAAAAACATATATACAGTATGTAAGGTTGCCTCTTTGAGCTTCGTGAAAAGTCTGGAAGTGGAAAAAAAAAAAAAGCTCGAACAGACTAGGCTTTAAAAGATTCAATTTTCTGAGCAACAATTTTGTCCTTGTGATTTATTGTTACACACTTGCACAACAGTAGCTAACAGTTAAATGCGAAATAAGATTAAATTCATAGGGTGAATATTTTTTCATGAGACCTGGCAACCCGTTCATACCAGGGCACATTGTGTTGAAGTAGCCACGTTTAATCTCGATACGTTCTAACGCACAGCTTTTGTTTCATTATACACTGCTAACAGTTTGAACGGATCACGCCGTCACCTGTCATTCTTAAGTTTCAGTTATTGTACGTTTGTAGTGTTGAATCTTTCAATCAGTTGAAATCGGAAATCTAAGACACATTCAGGAAGTGACTATTTGTTGCTGCAAATCGAATTTGAATTTCAAGTATCGTTACACACCAAGTAGTTTATTCAATGTTGTACGTTCTGTGATATTTAATATTTAGATACAATCAGAAGCAGTACTAATTAAAAGCAAACTAACATGGCTGTCCTAGAACATAGCAGGATGATGTTTGCATTGCTGAGCATTGTATAAATCCTTTTTTTTTGTGTGTGTGTTTTGTTTTTGTTTCCTCAAGTTGATGAGATTTAGGACTGCTGGACTGCGCTGTCTCTCCCTGATCTGCTGTCTCTGCCGCTGCTCTATGGCTCACAGGTATGTCAGCTGTGTGTGTGTGTGTGTGTGTGTGTGTGTGTGGTTGGTTGGTTGGTTTCTACTTACAGAAGTGAGAGATTGTGGTCGGAAGGCATTTCAAAATGACCTCACCTTCCTAACTTAGCAACTGAATAACATAACTGCCGTTAAACGGTCCTGAGCAAGACAGAAATCTGTGTGTCTGTGAACTACGTTTAAATGCAACATGAAATCCAAAGTGACTTTATTTTACCTTGTTAGTTTTTTTAGGCCTCCTCACCGAGTGGGGCAGGCGTTATGTTTTCAGGTTGTATGCCCATCCATCTGTTTGAGATTCTCTTTAGTGTGATAGCTCAAGAACGAGTGGTCGGATGTTTGTAGGATTTATATGGAATTTGTAACCGGCAAATGAACTGATTCGATTTTGGAATTGATCCAAACAGGGTCAAGGTCACAGCAAGGTCATATGTCTGAAATAGTTTTTCTTCAACAACTTTCTTCACACTCGAAGTGTATTTCTCGAAGGGTATTTCTAGCGTGCAAATTAGTAACAAGAAGGACTAGACTTGGTGGTGGTGGAGGCGTCCCATCGATATCATCAGCGTCAAGTTTGACTTGTCTCATCACATTTTGAATATTCAGTGATGAGAATAAAAACTTGAATGGAAGTATTAAAGTAAAATATTTATGGGTTGAGGTTATGACCAGTGATTGTAAGCCCATTATAAAAAATGTTTTAATTTTGCACATGGCTGTGTGTGTGTAGATGTGATGCCTCTAGCATGGACATTTGGGGAAATTTCCCCGGTATTGTGTGTAATAAAGGTTGTGTGTCACTCTCAGCACCAGTGGCCCACCTCTTTATCTTATTCATGTATCATTGTTAACTTTATTGTCTGAGTTCTAGAAAGTTTTCCTGTTTTTCCCGGGCAGAGCAGTGTATTTGTGTGTGTGTGTGTACGTATGTGTGTGTTTGTGTGTGTGTTGTGGGAGGAGAGCATACTGCTCGGTATTGTTCCCGTTGCTTCCTCCCTGACATTCCTGGGCTGACTGTGACTCGGGGTGGGATGGGGTTCCAGCATTGGACTAGTAGTGAATATAATATCATTCAAAATCATACTGGTGTAACTTTTTAAAAAAGTGTGATTTTTGCCATATCACAATATTGTGAGACATAAGCAGGGTTCAACAGTGTAATACACTCGTTTTTGTTCCTGCAGTTACCTGTGTATGTGTCCGCTAGACTTGTGCGGTATTGATTTTTCCCTTCTTGTGAGAAACGATTTTAATCGTCCAGAACTGTTAACGTAAAAAAAAAAAAGACAGGGAAATGAGCATTTCCACCATTTCTAGTGTAAGGAGAGTAGAGGAGAGTGTAGTCGGGGGCTGCTTGCTGGCAGCGCCAATCACAAACACTTGGCTGGATGGGCATGGTCAATTTTAGGAAGTACAATACATTTTCAATACATTTTCAATATAATCCTTTTACAAATTGGTTGTCTCATGTCCACATGGTTGACAACTTTGCTGTTCTGCTGCCACGCAAAGTGTTTTAAGGTGTCTGAGCGCTGACCAGACCCCGCCTGAATGACTACCGGCCGGTTGCGCTCACACCTATCATTATGAAGTGCTTTGAGCAGCTAGTCATGAAACACACAAAGAGCAGTCTTCCCACCACACTGGACCCATTTCAGTACGCCTACCATCCCAATCGCTCGACAGAGGACGCCATATCTGCTGCCATCCACCTTTCGCTGATCCATCTGGACAAAAAAGGACAACTATGTAAAAATGCTGTTCATAGACTTTAGTTCAGCATTCAACACAATCATCCCACAGAAACTGATAACAAAGCTGAGCCTGCTGGGTCTGAACACCTCCCTCTGCAACTGGATCCTGGACTTTTTGACTGGGAGACCCCAGTCCATCTGGATCGGCAACTCCATCTCCAGCACCACCACACTGAATACTGGCGCCCCCCAGGGCTGCGTGCTCAGTCCACTGCTGTTCACACTGCTGAATCATGACTGTGCTGCAAAGTTCAGTTCTAATCACATCATCAAGTTTGCTGATGACACTACAGTTGTGGGCCTCATCAGCAACAATGATGAGTCAGCGTACAGAGAGGAGGTGAACCAGCTCACAGAATGGTGCAGAGACAACACTCTATCTCTAAATGCTGATAAGACTAAAGAGATGATTGTCGACTTCAGGAGGACCCAAGTGGGCCACTCACCACTGCACATCAGTGGAACACCTGTGGAGTGAGTCAAGTTTCTTGAGAAGAGAGCCAAACACCCTCTTCCGATTCTCACCACTTTCTACAGAGGGACGGTAGAGATCATCCTGACCAGCTGTCTTACCATGTGGTATGGGAGCTGCACAGTCTCAGACCCTACAGAGAATTGTGAGAACAGCTGAAAAGATCATCAGAGTCTCTCTACCCACCATCAAAACCTCATTCAACAACCGCTGCACCAGTGAAGCCACCAGTGTTGCAGATGACCCCTCTCATGGACTCTTCACCCTGCCATCTGGCAGAAGGTACAGGAGCATCTGTGCCACCACCAGCTGCCTCTGCAACAGTTTCTTCCCTGAGGCAGTCAGATTACTCAACACCCTGCTGCCTCCCAACACTCACCTGGGCTAGTCATCTCCTAACCCAATATGACTGTATACCACTGCACACCTGCACCTTACAAAGCTGCATCAGTCACTTTTTATTATGGAACTCGTTTTTTCTTTTCTTTTTTATTTTTTTTAAAAAACATCACAAAAACCTGCAATTTTATATCCATAGTGCTTGGTCTTGGTAAACCAGAGCCCAAGAAAGGAGGAAATAAAGTTCCTCTTTCTCCTCAAACGTGTTGTTACTCGATTGTGTTATTAACTTCCTCTGTTTGACTCTTTTCTACCTTCTTTCCTTTTTACTGATTTCCTTACTCTGTCTCTGTCTTTAGACCTAAACGTAATACAGGTGCTTTTAACAAGGTTTATAGTGTCTCAAATAGTGTGGGTATAAAAGTAAAAACCTTTGCTTTTTCTATCGATCAGTTGCCTGGCATTTCTCTTTCTGGTTTTTAAGCTGTCTGGCTTTTTTGAAAAGAAAGAAGACGTATAAATTCCAGCATGAAGCCCCACGTAGGGCGCTACACGCAGCGGCTGCTAGAGGGCAGACTTCTTCAGAGGTCACTGACATGCCGTCTTCTCGTTCTCACTCACGTTCTCCTCAAATGGTCGGTTACGGATATCGAGTGTGTGTGTTGGGCACCGTTTCATACATCAGAGGGCGGAAATGAAACCGTTACATCATCAGCCTGACATTTTCACATGTCTCGGAGGGTGTGAGCGTTTCCTGTGTGAAGCTGTTTTTACACACACACACACACACACACACGTGCAATTTCCTATCCTCATGTTGTATGTATGGCAATAAACTTAAATACAAACAAACAAACAACTCATGTTCTCTCTGCTCAGTCTAGTGCTATTAATGAATCAGACTACTTGTACAACACAACACGGGCCACATAATGATAAAAAGCTATTTTGTGTGTGTGTGTGTGTGTGTGGTATTTTCATCCTGTTGCCATCCCATTTTGGTCTCTAGGTGGTGCTCTGGACCACAGTACCGCAGCTGAACTTCTGGGATCAGTGTCGTTTTCGACTTCTTTTTATTTAACACAGATAAATACTGACTACTTTCAAGTAAAAGTGAACTGAACCATGTGTTTTAGGTTTTGTCTTCAATCCAGGTCGGTAACTTGATGCCTGTAAATGTTACACGATTGGCTTTAATCTCAGACTATTCAACAGATTGTGTGTGTGTGTGTGTGTGTGTGTGTGTGTGTGTGTGGCTTTATGTAGTGTGCTTGTGTTGTGTTTGTTTTGAATGAAGGGTGGGCAGACGGAGTCGGTGGCATTATAACGATGCACATTGTCAGCGAAAGCGGAGCCACATTTGAATGTGTAGCAGTGAGTCAGCACAATGAGCCCTGCCTTTATGTAAAATGCCTCCCAGCATGGACATGATCTTTTGATTTCCTGCATCACCTAAAATACTTTCTAGCAACTTTTCCCTCAGCTCGTCTCGTATGAAATACGACTGTTTGTAATAACAATTTTTTTCAAATTTCTTCCATGATTTGGTGATGTGAATCTGTTACACGCAGCACACCCTGGAAACGATTCGGCGGCCATAAGGCCATAAGTTCCATCAGTCATTGTGTATCATACAAACAAAAACTGCTGATAATACGACCAAAACGTCTGCCTGGTACACGTGTATCTACAGTAATCCTTATCAGAGTTTACTCAGCATACCAAACCTCTTAACAATTTGCAATTGCAAGTGTGCAAATAACTTCATTTTAGAGTTTCATTTTAAAACACTGCCTCACTTTTTGTTTATTTTTACAAAAAATTTTTTTTGCCTGGATGAGATTCATGAAGAAAGTATGAATGCTTTATGACCATGTCAGTTACTTCGAACTTCCTCACGCGCAGATCTTAAGCACTTATAAAGGGTAATAAACTTAAACCGAAAAATCAAAGACATGAAACTGAGCTTGTGAGGCTGTGGTGGAGAGAGAGAGGAAATCGCGGTATTGTCTTTGAGGCGCGACATGCTAGTCTTTGGCGAGTTATCAGTGTGTGCAGAAGCACTGAAGATGCCACACCCTCCTGCTTTGCACTCTTTCTCCAAAACAAGGGTGAATGTTTGAGTGTGTGTCTTTATCCCCCGAGAAGAAGCATGACTGGGCGTGGCTGGTGGAGCCTGTGTTTTTTAATTGGGTGTTGGCCCAGGCGCATGTTATCTTCTGTCAAACATGTCCTGACCCCGCCTAGATAGCGCCTGGCAGCTGACCTGTGCCACTCCGCCTACCACCATTACATCATCACCCCAGAGGAAGCCCTGCGCTTGTTTCTTTATTTGTTTTCCCAACCTGTCTATCCTCTGCGGAACGTGCAGGTAGCAAAATGAGGTTCCTTCGAAGCCACAAAGAACAGACGATAAACACAGCTGGACTGTGGGAGATGTGAGGTGTTCCAGTGCCAGACCGTACCTGTACCTGCCTCCCTCTTCTTCTTCTTCTTCTTCTTCTTCTTCTTCTTCTGGTTGCAATGGACACCACTGCTGGATCGTCGTCTCTCTGGATATGAGAAATGTTCTCTGGTTTTGTGGATGTTTTTGAAGACTAAACACTAATACTACAGGGAGAAGCGCTCCGTTTTAGTGGGAAAGTATAGAAAATGTAACGTCATCTTTTACGTGGATGTTGTGTTAAACAAACAGTAAGAAGAAGTCTCTTGCTGGATCGAGTAATGCTGTAGGGGTCATTTCCTGTGAGAAGATGAAAGGTTGTGGGTTGTTTACCGTGCATCTGGAGTGAAAGTGCCGCACCGCACACATGGAGTTCCTCAAGAGCCTTGTGCCCACCGTGATCTCCGGGGACGGTGGAGGAGCAATGGAGTCTGGAGGACTGTTGCCACGGGAGACAGGCCCACGCTTACTGAGGGTGAAGCGTCTTAGTCTGCTGTCAATGGGCCCAACCATCGAGGAAGACCACGAGGGGCCGGGCCAAACTAATCGACTGTCTCGACTCATCCGACATCGTGCCAAAGGTATAGCGAAGGTGTAACACGCACCATAACGTTTCCTTGGTGATATTACTGGACCCTGTATATACAAGTAAAAAGGATGAACCAAAATTTAGATAAACACTGAGCCATTAAAACTGAAACTAATAGACAATCGACACATTGCTTCATCTTTTTTCCTTCTTTTTTTTTTTTTTTTTTTAAGCTATCAGATTTCAGGTCTTTATAAAGAGATGGATGTTATGGATCAGGGCTGAGGTTCCTCCGAACATAACATTTTAACATTTTGGTCATGTACTTAATCACCACCAGTATGGGATTGGGATACCAAATATGAGCAATATGAAATATTTTTGGGATGAACCGATGTGGTAAAAATTTTTTTTTTTTTTTTTTTTTTTTTTTTTTATCCGATGCCAATATCTGATATTCCTGCAGAATGCATAAATCAGGACTAGATCCATTTATTCCACCTCAGAGTTCAAGCAGTTTATTTCGGACGGGTGTAGGTTAAATTCATGTCGTCAGATTTGCTACTTTGCTCATGTAAGAAAGGTTTATGCAAAGTGTGTGTTTGTGGGGCGGGGGTAGAAACTTCCCTTTCTGTAGTCAGCCGGTTGTAACATTTTGGTCTTGTATTTATTAGTTGAGGAAAATATTGTTAGTTATCAGGTTATTCGTTTTGAATAGAAGGGTAAATTATCATTTAGTCATCTTTTACTTTTTGTAAAAGAATGTGCAGTCAGATATCTTTACAGTCTGCTGACTCTGATGTCACTCTGATATTAGTGTATATGACCTTAAGGTTTCCTGAGATATGTTTAGTCTGCTATTTTAAGATGTGGTATTCATGCCGTGAGGTCTGTTTTTAAAGATCGAGCGGATAATAGATCATACACACTGGCTAACTGAAACTGAGAGGAACAAACAAGGAAAGCTAAGCTGCATCAGAGAAAGGTGTTTTGTTGCTCTGCTCTGAAGTCAGATGGCAGGTTATAAAAGTTCATACATGATACAAAATAAGAAACACAGATTATGAAATACAACACACTTTATTTGTGCTGCAGACACAACGTTTTCCCCACACACATTTAAATCGTCCGACTTGACAGATTCCAACTATAGTAATGGCTGTCGGCGATTCCCTGGACTATCGTCAATCGTCCCAAGCCTAATACGTATGGTAGAAATCTCTTCGAGTATCGTGATCTGATGTTTTTTGTCATATCGCTCTTCCCGAACGTACGCACAAACCTTTTGCATCACTTGTGTCTGAATTGTCATTTCTGTGATATTACATTCATGTTCATAGTACTGTTGTATAAAAGCAGTATAAGCAATGGACTTAAATTGTTTTGGAAAACAAATACATTGAGAAATGAATCAAAGTTACGATTTTAGTACGATTTTCATGCAAATCCACCCCAGGCTCTATGTGTACATGCTTTATAAAGTTGATGACTCGCCATTGTGCAACCATCTTGTATGGTAGCTTGCCTGCCTCGACATGTACATTGTTATGGCTGTGTGTGTGTGTGTGTGTGTGTGTGTGTGTGTGTGTGTGTGTGTGTGTGTGTGTGTGTGCGTGTGCGTGCGCGCTCATGTCTGTGGCTGATCTCCACCTTGCCTCAGTATGTTATATACAGAAGCAGAGGCTAGACCCTGATCTACAGGTTTGAGAAGCTGCCTGACGGCTTTAATAACAAGGCCAATGAGGCCTGCCGAGTTCAATCACTTCTATAACTGACTGCACACAACGTACAACAAAACTGCTCATAATGAAAAGGGGAATGCCGGAGAGCGTATCCCATCGTTAATCCAGTTTAGGCCAGATGAGTAAAACAGCAAGACGGTAGTGCGTGCTGTAAAGCCTATCGGTTGATGACCTTGTAACCTGGCTGTCATAATCCATTTGAATATGGTCCATGCAAACGAATCGGCAGCGGAGCTCTACAGTATTGTGCTTGCACATTACGTACGGCAGCTGTGGGATTGTAGTCATTTCCTGCACATGGAGCTGTAAAACACCTGTGTCTAAAATATAATAAAGTCACAGTAACGGCTTTCTATAAATTCAGATGCATTCAGTTAAACCTTGTGGAATCTTTTTTTTTTTTTTTTGTTTTTGATCTAGTTTAAGATCCTCGGATACACTAATAATTTCATCTTATGATTTAATTGCTATGAGGGTTAAATGTGGAGGGACTGAGTTGTACATCGGGGTGATAAATTCGCTTTGACGTGTTCTGAGAAGAAAATACTCATGTTTGTGTAAAAAGCAGTTCTGGTGCATGGTGGTTGTTTTTGTCTGCAAGTAGTGCTGTTAGTGCTTTGGGTTTCTGTTTAAGCGCGCCAGTTATTATGAGAAGTACAATATATCTGTTGCATAAGGACATATATTTGTTCTTCATAAGAAGCAGTAGATATCAAACAGTGTGTCGTAGGGCAGCCGGAGTGTACAGTGTTTAACCAGGCATTAATCAATCGCATTAATAATATTCGTAGCTGAGAACTTTTGGTGCTTGCGTTGAAGCAGACGGTAGAAATCCTCAGCCTGAACGTGAGCTTGATTCCTCCAAGGCTGAAATAATTTACCGTCCCGGATGTACACTGCCCTCCAAAAGTTTGGAAACGCCTGAACAAAATAGGGTTTTTGGGCAATATCAGCATAAATCCTC
>CM075021.1:2464982-2475290 GCA_037576675.1 Pangasius sanitwongsei | reverse complement strand
GAGGATTTATGCTGATATTGCCCAAAAACCCTATTTTGTTCAGGCGTTTCCAAACTTTTGGAGGGCAGTGTATTTGTAAAAATTGTCTGTTTAAACAGCAAAAATAGTCTTGCGATTAGAATTAGGCTATATTCCTTCACCACATTTTCAAGCCACCACCGACTTTGGAGAACAGCTTGCATAGGTTCAGAACCATTTGTCTCTCTGTGAGCAGAAATAAAAAAAAAAAAAAAAAGAATTCCAATATCTATTTTTTGCTGCCAGCGGAGAACACCCAGAGCCGCACCCTTTTCCAAATAATTCCGTACCACACCTATACCTCTACTGCATCGTGTTTTCTTTTTTTCTGCCTCCCTGATATTTTTTTTCCTACTCTCAGTAGCTAAACACTGACATGAAGCCCCATGTAGTGACTTTTTTTTTTTTTTTTTTTTTGTAGATTCATCTGATTAAAGGTTTCTATGAAAGTATGTGAACATGGGTTTTACAGCATTATTTCATGTTCTCGGCTGACAGAAGTGGAACCCGGTATTGTTGTAGCTCATCCGCCTCGAGGTCTGATGTGCTGTGTTTTTTGACATGCTTTTCTGCTCACCGCGGTCGTAAAGAGTTACAGCAGCTTTCCTGTCAGATTGAACCAGTCTGTCCATTTTTCTCTCATCTCTCTCATCAGCAAGGTGGTTTTTTTTCCTCCACACATAACTGCCACTCACTGGATGTTTTTTGTTTTTCGCACCATTCTGTTTAAACTCTAGAGATGGTTGTGGGGGAAATTCTCAGACCAGCAGAACCAACAACCGTGCTTACTGTATTCACTTACAGAAACAAAGCTCCAGTGTCCCATCAGTGAATGACGTCCCAAACAATGGGAACTAAACGACTGAAATTATGAATAAAAAAAAAAACAAAACAAAACAAAAGTTCGGAAGCCATGGTGTGCGAGAAGTTTTGTATTAAGGCAAATACGTCTGTTGCCTTTGTAGATTTTTTTTTTTAAACTATCGTAGTAGAAACAGGATTTAAAAAGTCAGACTTTTTTTTCTCATTTATAGCTAGGAGGCTTGGGATCGATGCCTTTTTATGTATAGATAATCGGTATATTTTCACGATGACTGATTTTTATCTGCGAATTTCAAATTTAAATACTGGCTGCTGCAGTCCGTCCTTAAATCCATAGCACGAATGCTAAACCACACAAACAACGTCATATCAGGAAAACCCACTAGATGGAGTCGTATTACGGGTTTGTGAATGAGTTAGCGAGGTCGAGACTATCTACAGGATCCCGTGATCACCCAAAGCTACTGCGCCAGTAAACAGTAGTCTAATAGACTGTAATGTGAAACAGCAAGCAGACACAGATTACCCATTTCAATATCGTTTTACACCATCGATGTCTCAGACACATCGAGCTGATGAATGATTAATATATCAGAGTTTTATGACATCCCTACCTGCCAGTAATAAACTGATCTTTCAGTCATCTTCTATCCCTCAGTCAGGGATACAGCGAAAGAAATTAAGTACTTTTGCCATGTAGCTTAAAGTGTAGCTGGCTACACATCTCAGAAAGATTTTTCCCCCCCTCCTTTTAATGTAACCATGTTACAGATTTTGTGTAATAACTTTTAAAGTGCTTGCAGAAATGCAGTCTAATTCTCTATGATCTTCAGATGAGGTCACACCTAAAACCGCAGTATCTTAATCTTCATCAAAGCTTTCCTCCATCTTGTTTGCTTCCAACTGTTTACTGATCTGCCTCCATTGTTTGAGACCCTTCAAACAGCCACAAACTTCCTCCTGTTATTAAAAGTGGTGAATGGTTCAGAAGTTCTCGGGCAGTTCTCAGAAACACTTCTGACACAGCACAAACCCCGTCTTATCTGTGTTCCTCAGCCAGCAGGATTGAATGGGATGAAGAGTCTTTGTGTTTTCTGTCTTAATTCTGGTCTGTGGAGGTTTTCAGTCATCCTTAAGCATTATACTTGATGTATGCGACTAACCGTTTTAACATGACCTGCTGTGTGTGATTAAAAAAAAATCCTCATGGACTAAACTGAGGGAGCTACATGATCCGAGATGCGCTCCATGTCTGCGCTTTTTGCCCATCAGGGTTGCACAGCGTTTCATGTTTCTATTTAGAACTTGTCATTTCCAAGGCCTCCCCCGGAAACCTGCTAAATATTAAAACCCAGCGTGCAGGTGTTTTGTGATTTGGTATTTATGGAACTGCAGCATAGGCTGATGTCTCTCAACCTTGTTGGAGAAAACAAATGGATCATAAGTCAGGCTCCTGAGTGACGCAAAAAAAAAAAAAGTTTGCTTTGTTGTCTTGAGATTTCGAATCCTGGCGATACCACAGCCGTCAGTGGGCGGAGACCAAAGGAAGCAAAATCGTCCCAAAAAGTGAAAACCCTGTAGATGACCTGCTCAGTCCCGGGGTTTGTGTAAAGTATGTTGGGCGATATCGGCTAAGCTGCATTTACAGGAACTTTTTGAAATAATTGTACCTGTTGTTACATACGTAGTGCACATTACAACTGTACAACACCACGATATAATCCCTAGGTAGTGAATACTTAGCGAATGGGAAGTCATTTGGGATTTGGCCTAACTGTGACTTGTAATTAATGATTTTGCGATATCATTTTGCATAATAGTAATATCATCATTTGCTTAAAAGAGAGAAATGTTGGTGATCTAGCTAGCGATGCTAACATGCTAGTTATTGTAGGTTTGATTTTCCAGGAGAAAAGGACAGTGATGGCATCGTCACAAAAAAAAAAAATCAAATTTTATTCAGCTCCATCTATTTAACTGTTACAGACCTTTTGACAAATCTTACCTGATGCACCTTTAAATAAAGGTAGGAAAAAAAAACTTCAGGTTGTGTATCACATTCAGTAAAATACTAATAATTTTTATTTAAATAGTTTAATACAAATAAGATTTTGCTAGAATAACACGTAAACTATTTGCTTTGGTAAAATATTTTCTTCTTCTTTCTGTCTCTGTTAATTCTAGATGTAGAGTTATATCCTTGTGTGTGTGTGTGTGTGTGTGTGTGCACAGTGCTGACAGGTACACTTGTTTCCTGCAAGGTATGCAGTGTCCATGGGCCACGGACCTAGAGCCAGTGATGTCATCAGTGTGCACTGCGGTGATGCGGTGATCAGAGTGACGCCCCGCGTGCGCTTTCTAACGGAACTGCCGTTCATCGGAGTGCATCTGTAGGTCGTGTTAACAAACAAGTCGTATATGACTCTGAAACCCAGAGTAGGGAATGATCCAGTGACCTTGTGAGCGTAGCTGCACTGAAGGGGGTTAATGTTAACAAGGTTTAATACGCGAGAGCGCGGTTCAGAAAGAGCGTTCGGCCGCGCGGCGTTGGGAGTTGCATCATCAGGATGCTTTTTCCTGCTATGTCCCGAGGAAAGCGGAGTGACTTTGCAGGGTTAAATTACAGTTTGTATTGATTTGTACTTTGTTCTCATTCAGTGGTCCCACCCCAAATTCCCACTCTCTCTCTCTCTCTCTCTCTCTCTCTCTCTCTCTCTCTCTCTCTCTATCTATCTTGATCTGTGAGTGAAGATCTGCTCAGTCCAGGAAATGCACTCTCATGGGGGGGTAAAAACCCTCTCACAGACAGCATGGAGACACGAGAATCAGCTTTCAATCAAACGAGGCGTGGTTCACCCACTCCACCTCGGCGCTTTTAGCGCCGAGTACAGCCTTGGCTTAAGTACTTCACGTGACAGAAAACACGTAATACGTGGCATTCTGCTGTGTTGTGTGGGCTGCCAGCTCTCAGTGCTATGACGCATCTGCTTTTTTTTTTTTTTTAATATAAATTATTCTTGAGGTTCAGTACTAGGGGTGCAGTGTAGTGACACGATGCATCGTGATGCAAAAATTGTGCATTGTGGAAATTAATTACGTTAATGCACGTAATGCAGTTGCACTGTTTGAACACCAGAGAATCCAATCTGCGAAACCCGTAGAGTTAAAATACATAGACAGCACACTGGTCACGTGATCGCGTTCTTTCGCGGAGAGCCTGCGTCGTTACCGGGAATCATATGCACTTGTGAAGTCTAAAAGCCCAGTAACTCCAGAGGCAGCGACCAGCAACTGCATTATACGTTACACGGTTACACAACTACGTTATAACGATTAAAAAGAGCTCTTCGGCAGCTTTCAAACAACACCAACGGCTGTGATGATCTCATCATGTTTCAGGCAGTCATTTTCCCCGGGGTAGACACTTTGTTTATTCAGTCACATTTTTTTTTTTTTGGAAGAATCTATAGATTTATTTATTTATCTTTGAGCTATAGAACCTTTAGTACATTTTGTTTACAATATTAAACCTCTGGTCATAGAAATTGAGAATTTGTTTAGTTTTGTACGGACAAAACCGCACATTGTTTTGCACTGTTTATTTTACAGAAATAAAAAAGGAAATTCAGGAAAGTCCGAGTGAATGAACCGGAAATGCCTTTTAATCTTGCTCACAAAATAGGTTAATAGATCAGGGCCTGGTCTCCTGAATGCCCTAGCATGAAGATCACTGTGAAAGAGCAAGCAGCAGCATCATCATCATCATCATCATCATGATGTGCCAGTTACACTTCTCTGCACAATGATGGCTTTTTTTTCGTGTTCAGCGAGAATCGTACTGAGAAAACTAAAGTCACTCAGTTTTCAGTGGAAAAATTCAGAAAACGTTTTGGATATTCTGTTAGGAAAAATAAGAAGATTATAGATCACTTGTCCTTTTCCTCACTCTCTGCCTGTGTATGTGTGTGTGATTACATATATATGACATATATACACATATATGATATATATACACACACACACACACACACACATCTCCGTATTCAATTTCTGCTGCTACAAACATTTATTATATACTGTATATAATCTTTATACTCTCTACCCGGCTGCTACTCCTCATGTTTACATTTACAGCAACTTATATTGTTATATTTTGCACTACTGTCATCTGATTCACTTTCTTACTACAACCGTGTACTTATCGGCGCTGCGCTGTAACTCACCGCGCCGATTGTCTTGTATTGATGGTTTTTGTATGGTCTTGTGCCGTCTGCACATGTTTGCACTGTGCACTTTATGTAGAAATGTGTAGTCTCCTGTAGCTCTGTGTTGTTTGATGTAGCATCTTGGTCCTGGAGGAACGCTGTTTCATTTCAATGTGTACAAACTAGCTGTGTATGGCTGAAATGGCAATAAAAGCCACTTGACTTGAGAAGGAAAAAAAAATATATATATATATATCAATTCACATGATCTTTCGTTCCTACGAGGTCATTAATGACTAAAATTAGCAAAAAAAAAAAAAAAATCGAGGTGAAAGCAGTCTAGGAAATTTTTTTCATGAGGAGAATGCAAGAGCCTTGTACCTTGGTCAGTTTTTGTCAGTTTTGTTGTTGGTGTGTGTGTGTGTGTGTGTGTGTGTGTGTGTGTGTGAGAAAGCTCATTGCGCTGTCACCTGCCACCCTGTGCTTTCTCAACAGCTTTAGCTTATTGACAGAAGAGCAGCATTCCAGGAGCCGCAAGCAGGATCTTACTGTTTATCCCCAAACACTCCGAGGGAGCGTGGGAGGGCGTGTGTGTGTGTGTGTGTGTGTGTGTGTGTGTGTGCGCGCGTCTGTGTGTAAGGAAGGTAGATAAGGCTTGCAGTATGACCTTAGCTATGTTGTCTACTCAAAAGGGCAGAATCACTCAGGATTAGAGGGAAGGACATTTTTCGAGGGACATGACGGCATAGGCTTGTTAGTTTGGCCACATTCGACACACCGGAGCATTCTTTTGTTTTTCGCATGACGTCATTTGTCTTAGAAAGGTTTCTCACTGAGGATGTGATGGAGAATGGAACTATTGGAAGCAGATGTCTTTTCTTTATTCACCAAGAAGCTATGTAAAGCCTGAGCAGATATACTGAAGCCAGTCCCCATGTTTGGACCCGTGTGTGCGCGCGCGCGTGTATTTTGTGAAAGCCCAGTTCGTCAGTGCCGCTGTGGTGCAGCGTTTGAGCCACAATGCAGGCCTTTGTGCAGTGTGTTTGTTTACAATGATGCCCTCCTGCTTTGCATAACTCCACAAGGGAGGGCCGGTCATGTGATGGAGAGAATGTGAGCACAGACAGAGAGAGAGAGAGAGAGAGAGAGGGAAGAGAAAAGAAAAGAAAGCAATGCTATTAAATGGACTATCAGTGCGGTCTGTGTTTGGGCCATTTTTTTTCTCTTCTCAGGCCTCAAGCTGGATGATGTCATGCACTTTGGGATTAGTGCTAGAAGGGAATGGGTGAGAAGTTATTCCAGAGCGGTGATGGGGTTAGTAACATTCTCCATTTCTGCTTGGGAATGGAGTCTCATGGTTAATCAGTGGGTTGGAGGAAAGTCAAAGGGTCATGCTTAAAAGATGTTGATGGTAAAGGTGGGGTCAGTGACGTTTCATTCAGAACCCTTCAGTAATATTTGGCGACGTTCAGCTCACAGACTAGTGAGTGTCAATAAATTATGCGCTCAGAGGAGAAGCTCTGGTCTCTCTGGTGTCCCTCAGGGGTCTGTAAACAGGAAGAGAAGCGCATGATGCAAACCATCCAGCCAGACAAGACGTTGCCTGTCACTCACACATCCTGTCAGTTCAGAAACCATTCCTTCCTGCGTTTGCATTCGCACGGTGTAGATGAAGGTGTGACTTTCTCGCAACGACCGTGCCGTCGTTTCCCGGTAATGCAACGTAGCATTCTTTGAGTGTTGTTTATGTGCTAAAATACATGAGTGGCACTGAATCTGACCTGTCCCTTAGCCGTCATATTCCGGATTAAGCTAACCAGTAAATAGCTAGCTACATTTTTCCCCACTTGGCTAGCCAGTTAGTTCATTTAAATCAAGATTGCTAACGAATTCAACAGCAATAAACTAGTTAGCTTGCTTTGGCAATGATCTGGGCAGATTGTCTGATGACCAATGTTTGATCTGTGCATTCAAATTGAGAGGGGATACTCCCATGTTTTAGCCGTTTATGACCACTGGATTATTTCGAGTAGTCAGCTTCTTTGAAATCCCAGCTACAGACGTACGTGAAAGTAATTGAAACCTCAAATCTGGATGTTTGCATGAATTATTTGCGCGTTTATGGCATTTACTTTCATTGTTCACTATTTCACCTGAAGTTTTGAAATGCTACTATCGTACGTGTCAGCATTCGCAAACACCGAAGTGTGCAGTTACACCAATGAGCACGCTGCTAGAATGTTTTCGACGTTCTGTGGTATGGAATAACTAAGACCTAGATCGAATGCCTTATTTTGTATCCATCAAAATGACTGACGGCATTCAGGATTTTCCATCATTGCTTTTAAAATTCAGTAAATAACAGGAAAATCTTGACTAACACAACCCCTGATTACTGTACACGAGTGTAGAAGAGGAAAACGGTACCAAGTGTGTTGAACATGGATGTTCGGTATGAGATGATGGACGAGCACAGGAGAGTCTTCATGATCACAGCAGAAATCTACAGTTTCCAAGTGAGATTATCCACCGAAGCAAGGAGGAGAGCGTTCTGGCGGAGTGCAGTCTTTTACGGTATCCATGTGGGACCATGTGTAACAGCAGAAGGCGAGTTACAGAAGTGAATCGAGCACTTCCGCAAAAAGTGTTTCAGAATCGGGCATCACATCACATCCTGGAGTTTCAGTCGCATCGTGATGAAAAACTGTTGGCTAAACCTTGCTTTACAACTCTTTCATTTTCTCAGGCCATCAAATCAAGGCCGGGCTGTGGGTGTGCATCTGATCCTGAAACCTACCAGGCGCTTATATATTTTATATATATATATATATATATATATATAACACACACACACACACACACACACACACCAAGGCTGGGTATGTTTAAAAATTTCCATAACTTTTTATGGTTTGGGGAAGAATGTTGATTTTTTTTTTTTTTTTAATTTTTTTAGAAAGCTGACATCCTGTTTAGAATGGAAAAGAACTGAGTGAACAGGGAGTGGGTGGGTAGGAATGCGTCTTGATTCGTTTTTTTTTTTTCCCTCCCTGAACATAAGTGTGTTGTAACGCGTATAATACAGCGAGCGTTTGCATGAATGACTTATTTGCGTCATCGTGCTCTGTCTCTCTCCTCCTCACCCACCCCACTGCGCTGCAGTCAGGGATGACGCATCAGCATCAGCATCAGCGCGGCGAATACAGGAGGTGTGCTTTGCTTCAGACTCGTAGACGGATCAAGAGAGTGGAAAGAATAGCGCTGGAGCAGGAGCCGTTCTGTTTCTGTATGAAGCGCTGGACAGAAGCCAGTGAGCGTTTGCAGCGTGCTGATGACATCACCCTCTTCTCCTCCCCTCCCCTCCATGAGCCATTGAAACGAGCTTTATTTATTTATTTTCTTTCTTTCTTTCTTTTTTTTTTTTTTTTTTTTACACAAGCCAACGAGAGAGAGTGCTAGCCAGCAGTAGGACGGGGAGGGGTTGGCTTCGAGCGAATGGAGAGGGAGAGTAGTGTGTGTTTGCTGAGCAGCAGAGGTTTGCGCACACAGGAAGAGAAAGACGAGCGGAATATCACTGCTCTCCACTGCTCAGCGCGACACAGTTCTTCTCTCGCACCGATACACGCGACAAACTTTGCTCTGGATTTATAATTCGGCGGCTTTTCTGTTTTCTCGTCACTTGCAGTTCCTTCGCCAGGGTGCTTTCTCACTCCATTCTTCACTCTTCAACTTCATTCTTGGCTGTGCAGCCTTGTGCGTGTGTGTGTGTGCATGTGTATGCGTGTGTTGAGCAGCATGATTCCATGTGACATACAAAATGAACAGCCTACACACACACCTTGCTGCAGAAGTGTGTGCACGTTTGACGTACTACTGGTGTGACGGAAGGAGGCTCAGACCAGCAGGAGGTGACCTGGGAATCGTGCGCGTTTTGTTTTTACCCGACACCTCTGTGGTTACGTCATGTTGAGTCTGCAGGATTCTGTATTCTTTGAGATCAGCATCAAATCTCTGCTCAAGTCATGGAGCGGGAACTGTGAGTACCAGGAAGCAATGCGCACACACACACACACACACACACACACACACACACACACACACACTTTGAGGGTTCCAGAAGTTCTGAGTGCATGCAGACTTGATGTGCAGTAACTGAATTGAAGTGTGTATGTGTGTGTTGTTTGCTTTTCTTGGCAGACACGTGCGCACACACACACACACACACACACACACACACCATTTTCCTACATATCTAGAATACTTTTCTAATCAAACAAATGTCACTCTGCCTTCTAGCACTTTGATACACAAAGTGTACAGCCTACTACACATGCCTGCGCATATTAGCCCATTATACAGTGTGCAGTTTTACAAGATAACATTGTCCTTGCATCATACACACGTGCACGACCCAAGCACGTACATCAGGACAACACTTGCTTTGATATGACGAAGTAATGTTCTAGTGAAGCTTTAGATAAATAGTTTTAGAATATTTAAGGCTGGGTCTGCCACATTGTGAGTATTTTGGGCACAGCTCACTTCAGTCTGAGGCTTGTTCTTCCAACTGAGTCACATAACCAAACAGACATGACTCAGAAGGAAGTACATGGGAGTGTAGCGCCGTCCAAGACAGATTCCGCTCCGGTAAAAATCCATCACGTCCAGACGTCATTGTAGAACTCATGATTGGATCAAAATGTGTCGAGTGGGGAAAATGTGAATGTGTGCATCAGGTCCAGAAAAGAAAAAAAAGAAGCCCACATCGGAGTCACAAACCCATGCTGTAGAGAGACACAGCTGGAAAATATCTGCGCATGCGTGCGCGTGTGTGTGCGTGTGTGTGCGTGTGTGTGTGTGTGGTCAAACAATGAAAGGAAACATTCAAAATCCCAGTGGATCTTTCAAAAATACACTCTCACACACATATATCTATTGCTGCATTGCTGAAGTGTGGCAGATTTATATGGGTTAGGGGTCAGATGACTGCACTAAATTTTGTTAGTCTGTTAGTATCAGTTAGGTATATGTAAGGAATAAAAAACAATGGAGCGATAAATAACAATAAATGGAACAATAAATGACGGCGTGTTATGATGTAGCGGTGGGTAAAGCGGAGGGCCGTGACTTCAGTGCAGCTTTTCTTAAATCTTTACATATAACGCGGCAAAGCGATAAATCCATGTGATTAATTCAATTCAATTCAATTTTATTTGTATAGCGCTTTTAACAATGGACATTGTCACAAAGCAGCTTTACAGAA
>CM075021.1:2454081-2464882 GCA_037576675.1 Pangasius sanitwongsei | reverse complement strand
AGTGAAGTCAACCGATGAGAACTCCAACCAGAAGTAGGGCATCAGGATGGGTCAGGCAGCGAGGAGGAGCAGAAGGGGCATCAAGAGTTTTATCTTATCCTCGTGGTTGCATCTTAACCTGTCATTTATGATGTCTCCTTAAATGTATATACAGAGTAAGGCACGAGACAATATGTGAAGCGACGGTTTATACTTACGTGATTTGTTTTTATATGTGTAATATATTCAGCGCTGAACACAAAATCCTCAGTACTGCTAAATTAGCCAGTATTTTCTTTTAGCTAGCTAAAATGATCTTAAACTTTTATATGCTGTTATGTAGTTTCGTGTATATGTAGTGTAGGTTTATATGAAGTTATGTAACTGTATACAAATTAAATACAGTTATGTGTGAGCGCACGTTTCATGCCCACACTTACATGGTGTCAAACTACTGAGGGGAGTTTGTCCAAAAATAATTATCAAAAACATAAACAATTGTTGTAAACAATATGGCCGTCACATGCCTATCAGTTTCTAGGTTTAATTGTGTTCAGATAATCGTACGACTGAATTGTGAGGTGACTTAATTTAAAACACGATGACGCAGGAATGTGTTACGAAACCAATGACATTCGGGGGCGAAAAACCAGGAAGTACTTCCTTATTCAGTCAATCAGCGTAGACGCACAGCCTCTGGAATCTACGATTACCCACAAACCCTTTCTCTTCACCCCACCCTTTCTTCTCCTTCCACTCAGAAGTATGACACAGTTCTGAGTCTGAAACGGTGTGTGTCATATTGGACGCTCTGTAAGCCATCTTTCACCGCACAACAATGTGGAAAAACGAGAGCGTGTTTGCTGTGCTGTTTGCTTTACAGTAGAAAAGATCTCAGCAGATTTATGAAAGGGAAAGTGTTTGAAGCTTCATTGATTCCAGCTTTATTTTTCTCTCAACTGCTGTCACTTCTTCAGGATAGTAGAGGCTTTGCATGATTGGCTGCACAACTGCACCAACTTCAGGCCAGCAAGCTAACAAGCATTTCAAAAATACTGTACTTTTTAATACTTTGTGTCCTGTTCACACGTGTGATCCGATTTCATACGTCATTTCTGCTGGAGGAGAAGTTAAGTCAGTCTTCCACTCGCTGCATTTGTTTTCAGGCAGAAATCCAATCTCTTACCCATGCAGGCTGTTTTAAGTGTTTCATTCGCGTGGTCTGCTAACGAATCTTATAAACGAACGGGACATGAGACGGTGAAAGAAGCTTCGGAATGCTGACAACTCTAACATTCAGCGCGACTCGCAACGAGTACGTATTTTCCAACTGGGACGATGACGCAGTTGATTAGACGCTCCGTCGTCGCTGTCCGAGACTTATCGAGAAGCATTTGCGTTCACACTTCAAACGTTATGCGGTCATATGCGTCCCAAACCAACTCTGAATGCGGTTCGAATGATTGGATCACAGTGCATCTCTCGGACACATCGGACCCTGTTCACACCTGTAATTAGTGCCGTCCACTTACAGTCAGATCACCCAGGACACACGTTAATACCGGGTGTGAACCGGGCCTGAGATAACGCGATACTAGACATAACTTAAATTGTTGTGCACCGAAGGAAGCAAGCGACGTTAATAATAAGAATAATAAGAATAATAATAAGAATAATAGTGACAGGAGTGAGCAAATAACCGGCAACTGAAAGCTCCAATGCACCAGTCCCATGTTTTAGTTACCTGGAGATCTAATTTAAACAAGACCAAAACGTGGAAGATAATGGAATCTAGCTGCAGCTAGTTTAGTGCATCAGTGCAGGCGAGGGATCTGCATTGAACTGTAACGATACCTTAAAGAGAAAACGAGTTTAGAAAAAGTCTGCTGCACCACTAATATATGCAATCACGGACGTGTTACGTTTAAACTTTCTCTAAAAATGTTCTCTGGTTGTTTGAAAGGAGCACAAAATAATGCTGAGTGAAAACCTGTTTGATGTCTAGAAAAATAAAATTATTTTTATTTTTTGTGTACTTTTTTATATTTTATATTTTTGTATCTTATTATTTATAAAAACTAAATCAAAATAAAATGGCACTGAATAGAAGATTTTTTTAAATTCATTTTTACCAGATTTTAGAAGATGAAGTACAAAATTTTTAGCATCACATCAGCTGCTTAATTTTCACCACCAGGCTGTGCGTTTCAAAATAGATGCCGTGAACCTGCGATAGTTTTAAACCAGGTTTAGTCTGTACGTGTTACAGTGATGTTAATCAGGTATAAAGGTGAAAATGAAACCCCAGCTGACGTGCTGTCGTTACTGTTTGTATTGGTGCTTTGTTGCGCACGGAGGATGTTTTTACAAGTTACGAAGATTCAAGAACATGTGATGTGAGCAAGCACTCCAGGGTGTGTATTAAATGTTGAACTTAAATCTTAAGTTTAATTCTTTAGAGTCATTTTGCACCATTTGATGTTAACAAAGATTACCTGAACAGCTCTCTGGAATACGGTTCTTGCATTTTGCGGACTTTTTATTCTGCATTTGAGTGCTTTCGCTTTAAAACATCTTCAGTGCTCGATTAGAAAGCGCATTACATGCATAGAGCACGTGCATTAAGTTGATTGCTTTGATTTGCTGTAAGGAAATATTCTTGACCTAAAAACAAATCTGGAGCTTTTATAATTTACAGTTAATTTTCTGTGTGTGTGTGTGTAACTTGTACATAAGTTCAGAGGTGAGCAGAATGATCATGTTAATAAACTGCTCATGTCCCTTTCGCATAGAGGAAAAAGTGTACGTGATTTCACCGTCTCTGATTCGGAGTCTGTTTTTAAATAGCTGATTGTAATGTGAGATGATAATGGAACTGATGTGGGTGATGTGTGTGTGTGCGTGTGTGTGTGTGTGTGTGTGTGCGTGTGTGTGTGTGTGTGTGTGTGCAGTGTACTCTAGGAAGCCGTATTCATTCTAGAGGTGACTGTCTGTTACTCCTGCTCTCACAGACACTCTTGACCAGTTATTCTTCCTTATTTTCCTCCACACCTTCACAAGGCACTCACCGGGCCGCAGTATTTTCTAATGAAAGTATCGGGGATTCAGGAGGCAAGCTGCTGTTGTCCAAGCACGATACTATACGTTCTCCCCAAAAACCTAAGTTATAGCAGTTCTAGTTATCGCCCAATAGGATTGTGTGTCTCTGAAATCGTCCAGAACTAACAGGAAAATGAGCACTTCAGTCATTTTATGTTTTTGGTGTAATAATATTATCAGCTGTGCAGCCGGAAACTGCGTCAATCGCAAAAAAGATTTTTTTTTAGATGTAGGTCAGTTACAAAGCTCCTCAAAGTTTTTGTAGTGAAACAAAAACAAATCCAGCATATTTAATCCCTGTCTAATTATTCTCACTGTTAACATGACCTGTAAAGTGTTAGATCTGACAAATTCTTCATCTTTTTTTTTTCCTCTTTTGGCTGAAAATTGAATGAAAGAACCGTTATAGAACATTTTCAGTCAACGTTTTTTTCCAGTGGCATCCCAAATAAATATAGTTATGTGATGTACAATATATACTTGTCTAATGTTTGCTAAGTTGAATATATACATTAATGAAGTTACAACTTTAGCTGGACAGAAAGTGAATGAGCCCGTGTGATTTGAGAGCAGAGCACGTGTGATGAGGTGGAAGGGGGCGGGGCTTCCAGGAAATATCGGCTAATATCGGAGAGTTCAAAATGTCCGCACAAATCATTCCAGGTTTACATCCTCCATGTTCCTGGGGAGAATATGACTGATCCTGTGGCGTGTTTTTGAGCGATGACTCGTCCTAATGTACGCCGACGTGACGTTGCGAAGCTCCTACGCAAAATGCGTAAAGGTTGGCAGGTCTGGTAATGTAACCCAGTCAGAATAAATGTGACTGGATATTGTGTAGGGACAATAATATCATTACACCGCACAGGCCTTCAGCCCAGTACTGTACAACTCTGCATCTCTGAAAGTGTCTCATCACATGACAAGTAATGGCTCAGGGAGCAGCGGGAAAGACTCGATGTGTGTGTAGACATGATCAGCATCAGTTCATAAGCTCACGGTGATTTGCGTGTTTGATACCTATCTCTGTTTCAATCAAGAGCTTCATGAGTCGCGACACAGGAAAAGCAGTTTATCGTATGTGTCCTGGTTTTGTTTAAAACACAGAATAACAAATTCTTTCTTTTTCCTCTCACTGCATGTTCTGATGAGTGGAGAAAAGTCCAGTGTATTTATAACACATTTTTCGTCTTCAGAACGTGCCCGTCATCTGTCCCTGTGCTTCGCTCCGAGAGGCATTCGCTTGGTTGCTCAGTGCTGAGCATAGAGTTAAAATATAGAGAGAGTGCACCAGTCAAGTCAAGTCAAGTGGCTTTAATGTCATTTCAACCATACACAGCTAGTTAGTACATAGTGAAATGAAACAGCGTTCCTCCAGGACCAAGGTGCCACATCAAACAACACAGAGCTACAAGAGACATTACACATTTCTACATAAAGCGCACGTGCATGTGATCGCATTCTTTTGTGAAGAGCCTGCTCCGTTACCAAAGTGGGATCATCTGCACTTGTGAAGCGACCGCTAGCTCCGGATCACAAAGACTGACACACGCCACGTCATAACCGGCCCAGGAGATCCACTTCTGGCTAAAAATGGCACCTCAGGTGCTGCTCATTGTGTGTCACCGGATTGTGGACTTTATACAATCGATCATATTTTTTGGTGGACTGGACTCAACCGGTACTCTGACCTCCGTGTCTGACCTCGGTGCACTCTCCTGTGCTTGTGCTCTCACCTCACCCTCACTGTATATATATATATATATAATGTGTGTATACGGTTTTTGTGTAGCGTGTATACCGCTGGCTGTCTATTTCATGAATACTAAAAGATGTTATTGTTTCTTGTTTTGGACACCATTTTGGTATCTCCATGATGAAAGAAACTGTGTAATAGACACCTGCTCTAGTGCGTTGTGTCTATATTCTGTATTTTAACTCAGTAGACAACAAGCGAATGTTTCACATCAGAGTCAGACTTGTGTCACATCTGTGCACTGATGAAACGCAAACATGTTTGTGTTCTCCTGTGTGTGTGTGTGTGTGTGTGTGTTTAACACTTGTTGCTGGGTGTGATCCTTCAGCTTTCCTCTTCTGAAAAACTCATAAAGCTTTATAGGTCTTTCTTTAGCCTCCTCTCATTGTTTTCTAGGCACTTTTTTTTTTTTTTTAAACTTATCGCAACTTTCCCAGCAACCTAGGGCAGAGGAGGACAGGGATTTCCTCACCCGGGGTAGCACTAGACACGTGACTCGCACTCTCTTGCTTCAGCTTGTGCTCTGTATACACACACACACACACACACACACACACCCCTAACTCCAAAGCATTGTAAGACCTTGATGAAAGGTTCTCATGTTGTAAATTAAATATATAATTAATGCGATTTAAAACCATATCATTTTTTTTTCCTGTCATAAACTTGAATTTCAGCTCAGAAGGATATTGTATTTTATATAACAATAGGTGCAGCAGAAGTACAGAAAACTCAGCGAGAGTTAAAAGGTAAAACAGCCGAGACTAAGTCGCACACGGAGCGAGGTGCTGCGCTACTCTGTGTGTTGTGGGTGCAGCTGTGGTGTTTTGTGAAGCAGGACCTGTAGAACCGCCTCATTAGAACGGTTCTAGAGCTCCATGATTGACTGACAGGGTGCTCCACCTATTTTAGGTGTAGGCTTTTCATTTAAGAAGCAGGAGATGACGTTTGCCTGGAATGTCTTTCAGAGAGAAAGGTGTTTTTCACCTATTTCCCTGGAAGCAAACAAGTCGGAACGGCTCTTACATCAAACATGTACAAACACACACACACACACACACACACACACACACACATGTATTGGCATAAGGAGAAATGTGGTGTGCGGGAAGTGACAAGCTGCGTCGTGTGTTTTTATATCGAGCGATATCTGACCGTTTTGATTGTGCGTAGATATCCAGCTGGTCTCCACGAGGAGAGCTTTTATTTAAACACTAAAAGAGTCGTAATGTTTCCTTCTGATTACCGGAGTGAAGGATACTGTCGAGCGTAGCTGTAGGCGTGTCCTTAAATACGAAGCTGATCTGAGCCTGTTCTCTGTCTGTGTGTCCGTGTGTGTGTGTTTGTGTCCAGCCTCCGTCCCAGTGAGCAGCAGCAGCAGCAGCGCGAGTAGACGCCACACGGCTCTGTCCGTTCCACTCAGCTGGGAGAAGCGCAGCGTTCACACCGCAGCCATGTCCAGCATCACCATTGACCCCGAGCTCAAGCCTGGCGAGTTCGTCATCAAGAGCCTTTTCGCCGAATTTGCCGTACTCGCCGAAAAGAAGATCGAGGTGGTCATGGCTGAGCCGCTGGTCAGTACCACTGACACATAAAACATAAATAAAGAAATAGATACATTCCAAACACATTGATGTGACAGTGATCACACATATCCTTTTTTACGTTGCCATAATGAACCAATGAAAAAAACAAAAATTCAGGTGACAGTCATCAAAGCAAGATCCGAGGAAGAAAATAAATTGCAGTGAAGCCGAGTTAGACATGCTTGTGTTCACGTTTGCTAAAGACAAAGATATTTATATATGACATACATCACAAAAATGTACAAACTGATAACTGGAAAAAAAATGTGAAAATTGGTTGTTTGAGTTACATGTTACGTGCCAGGCTTCAGCTTAGCTATTAGCAGATTAGCAGCGGAAGCTAACTGTTGTAGCCACAAACACTCTCCAGAGACACCAATGATCTCTGCTACTTCTTTCTTTCAAGCTCTATTTTTTTTCGCAAGGTCTCTGTACACATTTAATAAGAGCTTATATGTGACAAGATATTATGAAACCAAGTCAAGCAGTACACAGGAACTAATTTCAGGCAAGAACTAAAGGAGGAATTGAAAAAATGTTGTTCCTCCGCAAGCTGTATGATTGGTTCGGCGAATCATTTGAGCAAGTCATTTGGACTTGTCGCTTAACCAGGTCATGTCTAATTTGCATAAAGTTGAGAAAATCTCAACTCGCTTGTCGTGCTGTCGCTTCTTGCTGAAATCGCCGCTCCGTATCACGCACGTAGCAGAAAACGAAGTGTCGTCGCTAGTGTGAACGCTCCTTTAGATTGAACAGAAGTCAGCTTTATTATATAAATATAAGAAAATTAGCAACGTTTTATTTGAAGGGTACCTACATAGCACCTTTATAACACATTCATTAGCATTGCATAAATATTTTATAAACCAATGCTGGAGTATTTAAAGCTTACATCAGTAAGTTTTTATACAACTTCGTCTTTTCATGGAAGAGAAAACAGCCATCGGTTTTCATTATGAGCTGACCGATTGAGATAATTAATCCATTAATCCATATCTCCTTAGACGTTATTAGCATGTGTTTACTAGCAGCACTTTCATGACATTTTTAGAAAGCTCCAGAAGGTGCACATAGTGCTTCATAAGACTGTCATGAATGTACATTTGATTAACACTGTAGTTTAAGGGCATTAAAATCATTCATTTGAAATAAATAAAATCATTACAATACAAATAGTCTAGAGCATTCAGTTGCATGCTCCTGTAAGGAGGAGATACGTAAGTAAGTACACCTCACAACAGATAGGATTGCAGGTGGCTGTAATGTTGCTAAAACTGTATTATGGCAACCACTTCTTATTAAAAAAAAATTTATTTATGAAGCCCACATTCCTTCCATATGAATGATTTTAATTCTCTCAAGCTGTTAAAATGTTCAGCAAATACGTTTATGACACTTTTACGAACTAGTTTTTGTGCCTTTTACAACTACTTGTTCAAGTGTCATGAATGTGCTGTGAGTAAAAACAAGCTAATAGCTTGGAATTTGTTGTTCTGCGTAAAGACAGTTGCATAAAGCGTCCAATATCGTCTTATGCATTTTAACATAAGCTTTTCATTAGCGTTGCTTTATAAACTATTTATAAATGTGTCATAAAGACTCTGTGTAAGACCCTTCAAATAAAGTGTTAACAGAAAATGTCCCACACTTTTTTTTTTTTTTTTTTTTTTTTAACATTCAATATCTTCTAACATGTAGGCTTTAATTTTCATTATTTTTAATTATTATTAAGTATTTTCTGTTCCTGTTTTGAGCAGACAGTTGATTTGTTTGAGGTTTTCCTTTCGACACTGACACAGTGATCATTTCCGAGCTGAAATTCTGTCTGTACTGATGCTGATGCTCAGATCTACCAAAAAAAAAAAAAAAAAAGCCTGTTAAGGAACAGTTTTTGTTGCAGACAGTTTATCAGCATCCGAGGACTGGACTGCACACGTGACATGTACTTGTGTTGATTTTAAACAGGCAGCTGTTTTACAGTAAGCTTCTACTCAGCTGGTTGCTTATAAATGCATACATTTCTGCAGATTGCTGTTAAATGCTGGTTTCATGGTTCTGTTTTTGTGTTTTGCTCGGCTGCTAGGATTTTCTTGCTAGGCAACTCTGGTTTGTATTTTGAATGTCAGAAATCCTTCCCCATGACTAATGATCCATTTCCTGTCCAGGAGAAGCCTTTATCCAGATCTCTGCAGAGAGGGGAAGATGCGCAGTTTGATCAGGTGAGACGTTAAGTAGAAGCAGTAGATGTGCTGTGTGCGCGTCTTGGACCCGGGAATCGCTGCGTCATCCTCAGCAATATATCACTGCAGGGTGTTGGAGTGTGTCGGCCAAATGCAAGCAGGGCAGAGAGAGCAGTTACATAACTCTTCTCAGCAGCATCCATCACTTCGCCACACAGTCATTCATACTCACACTCGCGCTGGGGTTGAGACGATTTACAGTAGTATCGGGAATCGCCGATAGATTCCAGCTGTCGTGATGATGGCTGTCATGTTGTCCTGTGGTGTTTCCTTTTCGCCTATTTTGCATCATATACACACCTTAACATTGCCTGAGTTCGGCGCAAAGCAATTAAACATCCTTCTCTCTTTTTTTTGCTGTAATGACGTAACATTGCATACATCAGGCCGCACCCACCTTGGCCCAGAGCATCGCTGCAGCAGTACAGCAGAGCCTCGACCCCTCCAGAGCCACGGTGCGATGGTTATGGGATACTGGATATTGTGACACTGTAATACCATGTAGAGACGATTAAATAGTTATATGACGCAAGCCTACAGCAGCTACCCCCTTCTCTCTCTCTCCTCTCTCTCTCTCTCTCTCTCTCTCTCTTTCTCTCTCCCTCCATTTTCATGTGACATCACAAAAATGTGTATGTTTCTTCGCTGTCCACCATTTCGATTCTCCACACAAACGCAACATTTCTGTGCGAAGACTACAGCCCTGTGTAGTGAATATACCAGTTTGTGCTGTACACATGGCTCTTCCGATCCAAAACCAGTTACGATTGGTCAGGGTCGGGAAAGTTATTACGAATCACGGCCACGTGACTTGGATATAATCTGAAGAAAGGCGTAGGTTAATCGTACGTTAATCACAGCCAGAGAGAAGCGGGATCGAATTGCCTGCTCAAGCCGTTTTGCTCTCTCAGTGTTAGTTTTTTTGTTTTTTTTTACTCTCATGACAAAGTAAAATGTAATACGAATTTTAATTGCGCAGTCATTTCTGACCTCCCGATCCTTGATTACATTACCACCCCCAGCTTAAGGTTTAACTGTTCAACTCCTTCCTCCTGACACCTCCATAGATGTGCTGGATTAATCAGACTTCTGAGATGAGATATACAACCTAATTACAAATTCTCAACCATATTAACAAACAGCGAAGATCTTCCAGGAGCGCTCTCAACACCCATCATGCTGCTAAAGTACATGCATGTCCTGCGGATTGAATGTAGGACATGTTTATTAGTCTTTCATGTTGTGTGTTTAACAAATTGGAAAGATTTTTAAAAAGAAGTTAAATGAAATATTTGAGATTTCAGGTAAGAAGGCCTATGTGCATGACAGGACCAATCCATTAGGTATTTGGCTGCGTCGTTACAAACGCGTTGCACTGTGGGTAATTACATAGGTCACATTGACGTCAGTGAAAACAAAGGATCGTAATTAGAGAAATCATCTTGTAAAGCCTTTGTGCAGTCTAAATGCAGTTGTAGTAAAAAAAAAAAAAAAAACGTTGTCGTGTTTCCCCCCAAAAAAAAGGAGCTAAAGGAGGAAATGTACTGCATTTATTCCAGGTTAGGTTTAACGGTTTAGTGGGTTATTTTGCTGCATTAGTATGTGAGTTGGTGTAAGACCAGTAACCAGTGCAGTAGTATGTGATGTGTGTTGGCATTGTGTGTTGTAGTTAATAAGCTCTATGAGCTCGATAGCGGAACACTGTTTGCCCTCGCTGCTGCGCACACTGTTCGACTGGTACAGGAGGCAGAGTGGCACCGAGGATGAGTCCTACGAATACAGACCCAGGTCCAGCACCAAGTCCAAAGGGTAAACACACACTCACACACTAATCTCATACAGGCATGTTTTCCATTTTACTCAGTATTTGTGGTTCATTTTGTGCTTTTAGTGTATTACGTTGAATCATTTCAGCGGATTTCACAATTTTAACCTAGTGATTTTTTTTCTCCTCCAGGGACGAACAGCATCGGGATAAAGACTACCTACTGGAGAGGAGGGACTTAGCCATAGACTTCATTTTTTGTTTAGTTTTAGTGGAAGTTTTGAAACAGGTGAGATGTGTATATTTATATATACAGTCAGGTCCATAAATATTGGGACATCGACACAATTCTAACATTTTTGGCTCTATACACCAC